>CAMDTW010000267.1:0-28282 GCA_945910005.1 Isoperla grammatica | reverse complement strand
GTTGTGTCAGTTTGTCCGTGTACGTGACGGCTATCCTTCGATTACTGCAGAGAATGGCAAGTTATTGTGGTTGAAATATAGCACATTTTGGTTCGGTGATATCGCACGCAAACTCTTGACCCGAGTATTTTAAGCGGAGTTCACACACCTTAGCTAACGATAAGGAATAGTGACTAAGAGCTAGCGCCTAACGTTCCGGTTCACACGCAAGAACTAGAAAAAATGAATGTGTATGATCTTCAAGAAAAGGATAGGCCTACGGGAAGGCGCCTATCTTATTATTATTAATAATAATAATAATAATAAATAATTAATAATATCAATTAATTAATTTATAATAACTTTAGCTTATATGACATCAGTAGTTTTTATCAGATTGGTTTTCGAAAAAAGACATCCTAGTATCTGATTGGATGGACCAGAATCTGGATAACGATATGGCTGGAAGTTAGAAGTTAGTTAACTTTTCTTAGCCATAGCGCTAGTCGTTAGCGATGTCATGTCATGTGAACGCTTACACGTATTGCCATAAAATGTTGAACTCCCAGCCATAATCCTTGGCAAAGTGTGTGAATCGGCCTTTAGGGTTCGAATCTACCTTAGGTGTTCTGAAATGTTTAGGAGATTTTATGAGCTGCAATATGTCCCTCTTACACACTGTTTAGGCACTTTATGATACTCTTCACCTGAAAATACTTCTATTACGTAAAGCAGGTCGTAACAAGTCTTAAAAAAAAGAAAATATAACAAATAATTAATCTGATAACCATGCGTTTCGCAGCCCAATGCACAAAACCGTGTTTTATTAGATTAGTAGGGAAAAGGTGAGTCTCACCCCATGATTAGTTATCTGACGTCTAACGATACGTATTATTTTAAAAAAAATATTACTCAACCCAAAATTAAGTTGCATATTTACTAAAAAAGTGTATTAGAAAAATTCAATTATTGCAGAGTTGCGATAATTACGGTTGTTATAAGGGCCACCAATTGATTATTAATATTTAACTTGGCTTCCAAAATAACAACTGTAAGAATAGAAATATGCGAAACATTTGAATTCGGCGTTAGTTCTAAAGAACGTGAATGATATCACTTTTTCAATAATGTGTAGGCTTCTAAAACATGTAAATTTTGAACTGTTTTAATAGTCATCCTATCCTCCCTCCCCCCCTTATTATAACGCGTAACATACAAACCTAACAGTAACACAAGTAACGTGGACAGGGATACCTAACTACCACATGGCAGCAACAGATAACGTAATTGTGAGTTAGCAATCTGCACACAGGACGCCCATGGAAAGTAACCCCCGTCACCCCCCCGTCACCCCCGTCACCCCGTTACATCACAAAGTAACGCGAGTGAGACAAAGCCCACAAAAACAAACAGACAGTCCGGTGTTATAGTTCAAAGCTCTATGGCGTAGCCTTGTGTTACTAGAAACCCCTTGTGTTCCTTAATTTTTTTTTCGTACCACGAAAGCATTATAGGCGTGAAATTTATATTTCATGTCACATTACATGGAGTCTTTAATAATAGATTTTTGGTCCAGTAAAAACTTAATGATAAATACTTACAAAGAAATAAAATCATATTTTGTGTTCAATTTACTAATATTTTTGTAATTGTTGATAAAATTATATTACTTACAGTGTATTAATCTAATGCTCATAAACATGCGCGGTGCTAGCCCACTAGAATTGCGGCTCGGGACAGTTTCGCCAAACATTTAGATCCGAGTTCATTAAACTTTTTAACCAGCCGATTTACTAATCTCGGATTGGTTACCATGTTTTCAACAAACATTACATACAAAATGCACGGTGGCTTCTATTGGGCGCTACTTCTTGAAAATCGCCGGATTAGGGTTTGGTGGACCTAACCCTTAGTCCTGAGATTAGCTCTTAATCGGAGATTTGCTGCTAACGAATATGGCGACTGGTAAAATACATCATGCATTTTGTTAAACCATGGTAATCGATCCGAGATTAATAAATCTGAGATAAAAATACACAAAAACCACTAACAAACAAATAACAATAAAAACGTTTTGAATTCGGACTTTAGTTACCTAGCTTATGAATAAGTATGACAGGATATCTTTCACAATTGCTTGTGTCGAATCTTGTGGCCTTCAAGTAAAATAATGTTAAAATAAACATAATATGTTTGTTTTATTTTATATTATCCTTTTCAGTTATAGAACTGGATATCAATAAGATACGTATTAAAATGAATGTTTATCAATAATTAAATTTTTAATATTTAAAATTCCGCAAATCAAAATCCATGTGAAACAGATACATGATTTAACCTCGCTGATAAAATAAATTGAATTAGCAAATAACGGTGCCAGCTTCTCCAATGGGAAGTAGGCAACTAGGTTTAGGATATGTATATTGTATACTTCTTATACACAGCATGGGGTATTTTATGGGTGGTACGAACGCGTATCAACAGGAAAGCTTTCAAGACAAAGAATTTTTCGACGCTATGCCAATTTCCTATATTGAACCCAACCTCGATATAACGCCAAAAAGCATATTGATCAATCCTTTTTCTATTTTTATTTCACCAGACAATACAAAACATGAACAATTGTTGGCATTACAATGCATGCATCCTGGCAAACATACTTCCAGTTCAGAAAACATCCACTCAAAACATGACACGAGTGACCTAATTCATCTATACTGTTCTAAAGTTTTTTCAATCCTTTTGAGTGATGTCCACTTTTTTATCATGGCAGAGCACGCTCCGAATATAAGTTTACGAGCTATATTTCCGTTCGGCTGGCTATATAATACATGAAGCGAGTAGCCAAAGAAGTAACCATTCGTCACATTCCTGTTTCTCTCTAAATGAGGAATGGCGGATTCACCGGAGCCGAGTGGTGACCTCAGGAATGCAAGACGAGTCAAGATGATCCCCAGCTGGTCGTTTGAGAGAGCCGGTCTGTGGGCGCGTCCATCATACCCCCCCCCCCCCCAACCCCCCCCCCCCCCCCCCCCCCCTTGCTAAAAGTACCGTGACCAGCAGAAGTTGGTTGTCCCTCGAGTGGGCCTAGTTTCCCGCCTTCAGGCAGTACTCCACCCCACACTGAAGCAATATCAAAGATGGGTACGTGAAGTTGGCCCCCCCCACCCCACAAATGTGACATGTGATATACCTCAATCGTTTGTGCATCGTTTGTGCACGTTTGTGCACGCATCTATTTTGTTTGTGCACAAACGAAAAACCCCGATGGAAAAGAATTAATTTGGGGGGGGCTAACTTCATGTGAAGTTAGCCCCCCCCCACACAAAATTCAGAAATTTCCTACACGTAGGTCGTTTTGTGCATCGTTTGTGCACGTTTGTGCACGCATGTAATGCGTTAGTTCACTAACGGTTTGCCTAAAATAACAAAAAATTGCGGGGGGGGCTAACTTCACGTGAAGTCAGCCCCCCCCAAAACAAATTCTTATGTTTCCTACGTGTGGATCGTTTGTGCATCGTTTGTGCACGTTTGTGCACGCATGTACTCCCGTTAGTCCACTAACGGTTTGCCTGAAATAACAAAAAATTGCGGGGGGGGGGCTAACTTCACGTGAAGTTAGCCCCCCCAAACCGAATTCTCATGTTTCCTACCTGTGGATCGTTTGTGCATCGTTTGTGCACGTTTGTGCACGCGTGTACTCCGTTAGTTCACTAACGGTTTGCCTAAAATAACAAAAAATTGCGGGGGGGGGCTAACTTCACGTGAAGTTAGCCCCCCCCAAACCAAATTCTCATGTTTTATACCTGTAGATCGTTTGTGCATCGTTTGTGCACGTTTGTGCACGCATGTACTCCGTTAGTTCACTAACGGTTTGCCTAAAATAACAAAAAATTGCGGGGGGCTAACTTTACGTGAAGTTAGCCCCCCCCAAACCAAATTCTCATGTTTTATACCTGTAGATCGTTTGTGCATCGTTTGTGCACGCATGTACTCCGTTAGTTCACTAACGGTTTGCCTAAAATAACAAAAAATTGCGGGGGGGCTAACTTTACGTGAAGTTAGCCCCCCCCCAAACCAAATTCTCATGTTTTTATACCTGTAGATCGTTTGTGCATCGTTTGTGCACCGTTTGTGCACGCATGTACTCCGTTAGTTCACTAACGGTTTGCCTAAAATAACAAAAAAATTGCGGGAGGGTAACTTTACGTGAAGTTAGCCCCCCCCAAACCAAATTCTCATGTTTCCCTACCTGTAGATCGTTTGTGCATCGGTTGTGCACGTTTGTGCACGCATGTACTCCGTTAGTTCACTAACGGTTTGGCTACAATAACCATAAAATTGCGGAGGGGGGCTAACTTCACGTGAAGTTGGCCCTCCCTAAACCAAAGTCTCATGTTTCCTACCTGTAGTTCGTTCGTGCATCGTTTGTGCACGTTTGTGCACTTATGTACTCCGTTAGTGCAATAACGGTTTGGCTACAATAAACAAAAAATTGCGGGGGGGGCTAACTTTACGTGAAGTCAGCCCCCCCCCCCCCCCTAAACCAACATCTCATGTTTCGTCGTTTGTGCATCGTTTGTGCACGTTTGTGCACGCATGTACTCCGTTAGTTCACTAACGGTTTTGGCTACAATAACAATAAATTGCGGGGGGGGGGGGGGGGGTCCCTACCTGTAGGTCGTTTGTGCATCGTTTGTGCACGGTTGTTGCCGCATGTACTCCGTTACTGCACAACGGTTTGGATGTAATAACATAAAATTCCGGTGGGGAGATGGGGGGGATGGGCAGACTTTTACGTGATGTCACCCCCCCCCCCCTCAAACAAGTTATACAGGTTTTTTATGCCTCCCTTTTGTACACGCATAAATTCCCTTACTGCACACGCGGTTTTGGCTGTAAGAAAATAAATCTCAGGGGGGGGGGGGGGACTTTTTCACGATAATTTATCCTCCTTATTCCCCCCCCCCCCCCCCGTGTCATCCGAAACTGATTTTAAATTATTTTATACATAATTGTATTTCATTCTTGTATCGTTTGTGAGCGTATGATGTACGTAATGTTGGCTAACCGAGACGATGAGTGGGTGATTAGGATGATGAAAAACGTCGCGTGACATCCATGCTCAAGCCAGAATTCGAACCTGGAACGCAGAGACCGCGGTTTACTAGACGAACGCCTCATCAACTGCGGCCATCTACGCTGGTTCCATCCTCGTGGTAACCGGTGCCCGCAAGAAGGCTGTCGTGTATATCTTTTGTAATTTCTTTATCCTTGTACGGCATTCTGAATCTTTCTTTTTTCTTACTTTCACATTCTTCTTCTACTAACTAGCCGGCTCTCCTTGCAATTCAAATACCCACCAACCCCCAGGCCTCAACCCCAACCCTCCAAGCCCCTTACTGCACTCCCTTATGACGACCCCGGCGATGTATAATGGATCGGATTCGTATGTGGCATTTTTTCATCCCACTCACTCATTGTCTCGATTAGCCATCGTTGCAAAAAAATATGAGACGTAGAGCCCTACCCTACTGTCATCATTATGATGATGATGATCATGATGACGATGATGATGTTGATGGTGATGATGATGATGACTATTCTTGCTTTTGCGTTTCTATTATTTCGATCATGCTATTCGAGAATAAGGGGAGTTGATGGATGAAGGTTTATGAACAAAAACAACCCTTAGCTTACGGCCCTATGAGGGACATCGAACCCACGTCCCTAGGTTGCTGTGCCCCAACCCATGAGGCACAGCGGGCTGTTTTATTCCAGTGCAGGAGAGTGTGTGGTGTATGTTTCATTTTCACTCGATGTGGAGCATGAACAACATGCGTGTTTTCATGACTCAACTATGAAAAGACCTGAAGCCGGTGTAAGTAATTATCTTTACAGATATATTATCTGTTTGACTGTATTATTTTAATTTAATTTACAATTTGTTTCTTCTTAATACGTGTACAAAATATGTTTTGGGGGTTTTCACTTCATATACAAGTGCCTGACGGCTGACGCGTCACCCATTTCTTGATTGCCAGCCATATTGATGATATATAAAAAAAAATTGTAACTGGTTGCATCAGTCCACAAAGCATAACATACGTTTTCAAATTATTGCAGACAATGAAATCTGAACAGTAAGACACAAGATAACATGAAAATATACACTCTTGTCTAGTTACGTCCCGAAGATGAACGAAATTATCTAAACATTTCTGATCAAAAGATTATTTTTGTCTCTTACACTGAAGATGAAGATGTATTACCTCACCAATATCGCCTATTGTGATCACTCTGTTATAACTATATTGTACATATAATTTTAAATGTGGAAAAGTTAACGCGTACAGCAAGTGGTTATATTAGTAGATAATTGTTTAAAATACAGTGAGTGGGCTTCGATGCTAGTCAATATAAAATTAGTTTTCTTATCTGGGGACGTCTCCCACCGATTTGAGAATCTTCGGTCATAAACAATAGATAAAAGCCAGAAACTACAGGCGCCTCACATTTTCTTTGTCAAGTGTCGCGGGGAAATGTTTATTGGAAACAGATGTCGACAAAAGGTCGCTGCGGGAATATCATTTCACAATTGGCACCATGGAGATAAGACATTTGAGTGGATCTGTCTTAAAAAGCTGTGGTTGTGTTATTTTAATTATCCGGTACAGGACGAGTTTGGTTGCTCAGACAGTTCCCCTCCGTAAGATCTACGAATCATCCGCCAGTTAAGTTTTGGTCGAAGCAACAAACAGTTTGACCCGGAAATAATTGGTACAGAATTTGTTTTGATCAGAAGTTGTTATTTATGTATACCTACATGCGTATACGAAACTTTACCGCTGTCCGACACCCCAAATTAGCGTAATTAATCAAAATATTAAAACTAATTATTGCTCATATTATGGTTTTGAAGATTTTGCAGCAGTTATATTTTTACCACACCCAACAACCTATTTGTTAATTTAAAAAAATTACTTTCATCAACATAAATATCCCGGTAGCCATTAATTAATTATATATTTATACTAATAATTACATATACTATTAATTATAATAGCAATTTCGATTAAATGCTTCCCGTGTAAAATTGGTGCGATTGAATATTATTTTAATATTGTTTTGTCAGTCTCAAATATAAGTACAATAACATACAAAACTTGTGTAGAAACTTTACTGCAATGAAAATATTATTTGTATGACAAATCAGCATAACTAATAATTAATTATTACATCAATAACTGATATAGTTACATATTTGGACATAGGCAATATGGGTATCAAAAGAAAGCTGCTGATACGTTGATTTTAATACCGATGCTCTCAGGGTCATGCAAAATATTTCCCAAGTTTTTTAGGTGGGTGGAACGAAGGGGGGGGGGGGGGTTAAATAAAGAATATCGTTAAACGTATCAAACGATAGCTATTAATAGGCTGTTATTTAGTAAGAATACTTTTAGTGTGATAAAAGAAAATATACCCTAGTATTTGGCTGAAAAGGGGAGGGGGGGGGGGGGGGGCGTAAAAAGCGTTCTAACAAGTCAATTTTGCTTCTGGATTGACACTCATTGAGTCATTGATGTTAATAAGTTTAACACAATTGTTTTGTGATGAATAGATAGCATTTCCTGCATCGTATATATTCGTTTAGACTCTATAGTCTAGAAACTATACTCTAGAGAAATCTTATAAAAAGCCATGTGTATAATAATGTGGAGCACATCATAAGCAAATATCGTAAGACCACTGTAGCATTTGAAAGCTTCAATAGTGAGCCATCGCCATAATAAATTACATATTTGAAATGGAATGGTGGTAACAGATGAACTACAATCCAGAAGGAGTCATACATATCATTATCAGTCAATATAAAACATAGAACAACTCTCAACCCAATTAACAAATGAAGATTCACTAAGCTTTTAACAACGAGACTTTAAGCCAATAACATCACAGTACTTTAAGCACAGTACGACGCCGATGTGTTAATTGCAATTGCAGCAGTAGAGTCGGCTAACCATGAGAACAGCACCCTCACTGGTGATGATACAGAGTTGCAAGTAATTGTATGCATTTCAATCACGAAAATTCTGTTTGATTTCATCAATGAATCAGAGTTGAAAGCTGGTGAAAGCAAACAGAAAATATGGAATATACGTTACATAACAACCAAGCTAGGATCAAGAATTGGGTTTGTTTTTACCCTTCACCCTTTACCCTTCGCGTGCGTGAAAATGGTGGTTAAAAGTTTCAAATTGCCCCATGATCCACGACCTGCCTTGAATTTGAACCTGTGAAATTGGAAACATTCTTTTTTTGAAAAACATTACCCGTGCATTTATCAAATAGATCCATCAAGTGTTTCATATTCGTTGAAGCTTCTTAGGGTTTTATTTTTAACCATAAAATAAATGTTCACTACACTTGTCATTACCTAGCCTAGATCAAAGCTTCATAAACATTTGTACCCAAGGTTCGCACTTCTGTAATCTCGCAAGTGTATAGAAGCCTCACCAATGTTCTTGAATTATATAAAATCGCAACATAATTTATAGACTTCTTAAAGAACAAGTGTTATGTTGTATACCTGGTACGTCTTATGGTATTGCGGGCTACTTGTCGTGTGGCATGTACAAGACAGGCCAAGAATGTTTATAAATCCATCGGAAATAATACAAAATTACATTAATAATAGAAAACTAAAATCAGTTGGCGCTTTACTTGTAATTACTTCGCTCCTCACAGTTAAAGAAACACTGATACCTGCATCACCTGCTCCACATTTTTTTAAATAGGGGAGTGTAACTCGCTAAATTAAAAGGATTTTTTAGTTCACTCTCATAAAGTCCGGTTGAAAATAAAAAAGCACAGCTGCTTACACACTCTTGGAATTTAGATGAGTTAATTTAGTTATATTGTTAGCAAATTAAGCCAAAGTATAAATACAGTGAACACGGAGCAAGAGTGAATTTTGCTGGATTAAAAAAAACTTATAACGATTATTTTTAATGAACGAATAGCTCATAAAATTAAAATATATATATACAAGATACATTTCTCAAATGATAATGTGAGTTGGTGTCAGGTGTTCTGTTGCATTAAATGTAACATATTGTTTTCCATCTAAAAGTATTCTACCTTTGCCCCCCCCCCCCCCCCCCCAAAGTCCACGGTAATAGTAACTGAATATGTTACACTAAAGTGTATGGCTTGCTTAGTTTCCTACAATGTAAAGATTCTTGCTCACTTTTCATCAAATCTAATTGAAAATGGTTTCCAAAATGCGATTTTTATCTATTGTACAGGCTACATTTTTTCACGAGTCATAAGTTATAATGATAAAGCAAGTGTATTGTATTTTCTGTGTGTTCTGTGGTATTACTTATTTTACCCTATATTTCAAATGTATTCACTTCAAAACCTAGCCACGTACACGCAAATCCTACCAGCCATTATGTCTTCAATGTTAAATACACTGTTATGAACTATAATAAAATGCCACCAGTTACAAACTTACAGAATGCAGAATACGCCAATTGCGCCTACTAGCGTTGTTAATATCACGTACAAATCATACCCATATGATAGTGAATACACTCGAGGAGGATCTGTGGCTGTTTTCTAGTGGTATTTTTTAAACCATGAATTCCATCAACAGCTCAGACGTCGTCTGGTTTTTGAGCATGTGTGAAATGAGCTTATCCATCTTTTCAGAGAATATCTGACAAAATGTCACACATGAGAGTGCTAGAGAATCGCTATCTCGTTTCGTCTTACAGTAATTTAAAATGTCATTTTACAGAGATTAGAATTCCTATTAACTAAAAGCATTTCAAAGCACTCAGGTCTAGGAAAACCCGGCATAATGTTTATATGTTTTTAAATTATTACCCCTGAAAGTTACAAGTACCAGATCCGTTGGGGGTGAGTGGTTATGTCAGTGCCGTTAGATTATAGACTAAAGTTAAGTCCAAATTTAAAAGATTTTTTTTACATTTTTGCGAAGAGGAGGGAGGAGCGAAGGGTGGTGTGCACTGTCATTTTAATGTTGAACGTGTGCCCACCTAAAACGTCATAGTCTGACTTTTGAGTTTGGCTCAAACAGAAGTGTTTAGTGCAACGCTCTTCCCCACTCCACAAGTGTGCGCAGTCTACAAGTGCGGCCAGTCTGCAACATGGACGACATAGCGGTAAGTGTTCCAGAAATAAATATTTCTAGACAGTACCCGAGTCTAAGGTATAGCTGTTTTCTCGTGAGTTCCTTTATTTTGTTAGATAGTCCTTTACTTGATTATTTTTTAAATTTTGTTATTTTGTTAGCATTACAAATTTAGATATATTTAATTAGTATTTGTTTAAATTATTTTATTTCATTAGCCTTAAAGATTTACAAATGTTGTAACATTTAATTACTATCCTGTTCATCCTTACCTCTTACGCGAAGAAAAATACAGTTGCAAGTTTAAAAGAACATAAGTAAACGGTGAATTATCCCCTTTATCGTAATCGAAAGTTCATTTCTTGTTCTATTTAATAAAAATAGGTATTTTTTAAGAGTCGGATTATCTATAGTATCTAAAGTATCTAGTATCTTATCTTTAGTATCTTCTAAACTAAGGTCACACTAAATCTGGGGTTTGGACACACTAAATCGGAACGACGCACACTAATTATACTGAGAATTTCAGGATTAGTGCGACAAGTGGGGGGGGGGGGAGGGGGGGCAAGTTCACGGACATAATAAATAGTACTATATATTAATCGTGAATGTCACAGGTTTTACAATTCAAGATACAAGAAAATAATGATTAGTAACAGCACTTCGATTAAAATAAAATATATAAAATAAAATAGATTAATAAAATATACATATTAAAATATATATAAGTATGTAAAAACGTACAACACCAGCTAAGTGTGCAAAAACGAACGGACTCATCACATACGTTCCCGAAAGGCGAAATTAGTTAGATCGATGTACTACTCATTGAAAAATTATTAACTAGTAAACGAACGTTTGGAAAGACCGGGAATTGTGAACGTTTTGTATAACTAGTTATCTGTGGTTTCATACTTTTATGTGTATTGAGAATTAATTTAACATTAAATAATAATAATTTTTTGTACCATATTTATGTATATTGATTTATATCTAAGCATATTACACATGCAGTTGTTTCTTATTTTCTTCTCCCTAAATTAATACGCACATCATTAATTAATATTACAATTTATACTTTATATTCTAGACCAATAATCATCTAAACCAAGTTTGCTGTCGTGGCGTCTTTCTTTCGTCCAACGTCTCAGATCGAACGTCTGCACGTGAATAAAGGGAAGGATGAAAAAGGATAACTAATCCGAGCTTCTAGAACTGCTGCTACTATGTTGAAACTGTAAGTGTAGATTCCGATTGCCGATTGATTCTTGGCACCAGAAATGCTCAGGATGATTTTATTGTTACCTCCCTCATAATTATGCGAATGCTAAGATTATGTTCTAATGATACTCATCTAAAATTCCTTTAATATTCTCGAATACATATGTACTATGTAGGTTCACCCTGCAACAGGCATTCCTACCAAGGTTTATTGATTGGTTTTGGTGTTTAACGACGCATTTAACATTAAGGTCTTTAACGTCTTCCGAATCAGTTCCATTATACATCGCCGGAGTCGTCGTAAGGGGAGTCCAGCAAGGGAGGGCAAGGAAAAGTGGAGGGCGACTTTTATGAGGACAGTGGGAGGAAAGCGAGGGTTGGGACGTGGGGGTTGGTGGGCGTTTGGATCGCAAGGAGGTGGTACTGTTTAATATCGGATAATAATTATGCATATTATTATTATTTTATTGTTGTAATGCATACAAACTCAGTCAAAACCGGTGTGAACATGTTGTACACAAACTCAGTCAAAACCGGTGTGAACATGTTGTACGGACATAAATGTCAAGTATTTCCACGTGCTTACCTTACTTAAATTTACTTAAAACTAAGTAATTAAACATATTGTTCATATTATTTTATCCACAACAAACTGAATATGTACGTTCGTGGTCAGTTTGTTGTCCATCCATACTAGCATGTCTCTTCGTATGACTGGAAAACCGTGAAAACCACCATTAGGATGGAGATCGAATTCCTTGAATTCTTCAGTCTTCTACGTTTAAAAATTTTCGTACAATCCTACATTGTGTTCAATATTATTGCTTTTTGCATCTCGATGTATGTGTTCGGTTGGAGACCAATTAGTTGAATGCTGTTTTGATCCTCTCTCTGTTTCGCTAAAAAGGTCCCCTGATGTTAGCCATTTGTTTGATGCTACCATATCGACGTGTATTTTATGTAGCTGGTTGTAATGTCTTCTGTCTTCTGTATAAAGTCTTTTTTGATATCTTTACCTCCTTCGCTGTGTCCGAGTTTACTTTGTCTTGCAAGTTCAAATTTGCTCCGTATAAATTGAGAGGAGTGAGAGATTCGTTGTGATTATTATTTTTATAATTATAATAATAATTATAATTATTATTATTATTATTATTATTATTATTATTATTAATATTATTATTATTTTATTGAATGTATCACAATCATACAATCTCGGTCAAAACCGGCGTTAACATGTTATACGGACGTAATGTCAAGTATTTCCATGTGTCTACCTTATTTAACTTCACGAATCACATGTTACTAGTTTAAACAGTGATCAATCTCGTTCAAAGCCGGTGTTTACAGTCATGTTATACGGACAATACAGATGTAATGTCAAGTTTTTCCATGAGGTACCTTGTTCAACTTCAGTCGTTACTGTCTTATTAGTACTTGTTCATAGTATACACTGCATAATGATATGATCTTAGTTGCGTTGTCTTCGTGTGCGTCTTCTTTGCGTCGTGTTACTGTGTGTACGGTGTGGCCGATTTCTCGATGCCATCCTAGTAATTCTACTCTATGGACAATGGAAAACCACGAAAACCATGTCAGGATGGATGTTGTCTCGAAGGATTCACTCTCATAAGTTTAAACTAGTTCTAAATGTTCTTCGGTATGTTAATGTTCACGTCATGTTCTGTCAAAATTATTTTCTATTATTATTATTGTTATTATTATTATTATTATTATTATTATTATTATTATTATCATTATTATTATTATTATTATTATTATTATTATTATTATTTTTTTTTTTTATTCGTATTATTTTTATTATTATTATTATTATTATTATTATTATTATTATTATTTTTATTATTATTATTATTATTATTATTATTATTATTATTATTATTATTATTATTATTATTATTATTATTATTATTATTATTATTATTATTATTATTATTATTATAATTATTATTATTATTATTATTATTATTATTATTATTATTATAATTATTATTATTTTATTGTTGCAATACATACAAACTCGGTCAAAACCGGCATAAACATGTTGTACGGACATAAATGTCAAGTATTTCCATGTGTTTACCTGATTAAAATCTACTTAGAACTAATTAAATATATCATTGTCCATATTATTTTTTCCAAACCAAACTGTGGATGCTATGTACGGTCGTGGCCGATTTGTACTCATCCCAGCATTCGCTCTTCGTACGGTGGAAAACCACGAAAACCACCATCAGGATGGAGAACTTCTTGAAGTCTTCATTCTTCTTAGTTCAAAAATTTTCGCACTATCCTACACGTGTTCAAAATTATTGCTTTTTGCATTTCGATGTATATGTTCGGGTGGAGACCAATTAGTTTTATACTGTCATGGAGTTTACGCGGAACAATACCATTTGCTGATATAATTAACGGTATAACAGTTACATTATTCTGCTTCCACAACCTTTTTATTTTAATAGATAACTCCTTATATCTGTTTATTTTTTCCCGACAAGTTGTCTCTACATTTGGCATAAAGGGACGACAACATCAATTAAAATCGTTTCTTGTTTCTTGTCAATAAATATAATATCCGGTCTATTTTTTTTTTTAATTGTGATGTTTGGTTTGGTCTGTTATAACTGCCCGGTCGTAATATAATTTGTAGTCTTTACTATCTAATACCTTTTCAAGCTTGTATTTGTAATACGCCGTTGTTGTGTTTTTAAGTTTATACTTTATGGCTAATTTTTTATGTATAATGTTTGAAACTTGGTTATGCCTATGAAGATAATCTGTTTGACACAGCATTTTGCACCCAGATACGATATGCTCAATTGTTTCACCGTTCGTATTACATTTTCTACATTTATCATTCACTGTGACGTCTTTCATTATGTATTTTTTGTAATTGTTAGTCTTGATTACTCTATCTTGAATAGCGATCATAAATCCTTCTGTTTCGCTGAAAATGTCCCCGGACGTAAACCATTTGTTCTATGCTACCATATCGACGTTATCCTAAAGAAGTTCTTTATAATGTCTGCTTTGTAAAGTCTTTTCTGATATCCTTACCTCCTTTGCTGTGTCAGAATTTATTTTTTGAAGCAAGTTTAAATTTCCGTCATTTAAATTGAGGGGAGAAAGCGACTTGTCTGCCAATACTATAGCTCTATGAAGTTGTGAATGTGGGCATTTTGTATAAAAGAACTTTTTAATTTCAATTTGGTTATAATATAAATTGTTTAAATCAATCAAGTCTCTTCCCCCTTTTTTACAACGCTTATATTAGCTTCATGTGTTTGTCTGTCTGGACGGAATCTTATAATCGATATTTCACCCACTTTTTAATGTCTAATCGAGCTGAAATTTTTCACACGTACGTATTCTTGATGACAATAGATTATTCAATTAACAGATTAACTAATTAATCAATTCTTTCTTCATAATTAATTAATCAAAGTGTTATATGGGAATCGATATTTCACCCAGTTCCCAATGTCTGATCAAGCTGAAATTTTTCACACCCCTACACAGACGTATATTCTTGGTGAAATTACATGAATCAATCTATCACATTCACAAGTTAATCATGTTAATTCATCATAATTAATTAATCAAACAAAGCTTCATGTGGGAAATTAGGCATAGTTAGAACACGCCTAGTGAGCACATATTCGATTACAACATTCGTTAGCACTAAAAAGTATAAAATAATATTAAACGAAAAAATTACTTTTTTAAAACAACGCTTATATTTAAATGCACTAAAAAGTAAAAAATAAATTTTTGCCCAACAAATTTTTGCCTTACTCGGAAAATAAAAGCGTTAGGCGCTTTCGGTATTGCCATAGATTACAGAATGTTGTTGTTCATGGAGGGAAAGCGCCCAACGCTTTTATTTTCCGAGTAAGGCAAAAATTTGTTGGGCGAAAATTTATTTTTTACTTTTTAGTGCATTTAAATATAAGCGTTGTTTTAAAAAACTAATTTTTTCATTTAATATTATTTCTCTCGGTAGGGTCACTCTTTCTATTGCTGACTTAGGGTGATGACTTCTGTATTTGGTGAATGTTGTGCGGGTGAGAATTTCTAGGGCATGAATTTCTGTCTGTGTCCAATTAGTTAATTAATTAATTAATTAATTATTGTTATAATAATAATAATAATTATTATTATTAATAATATTATTATTATTATTATTATTATTATTATTACTATTATTATTATTATTATTATTATTATTATTATAATTATAATTACTATTATTATTATTATTATTATTATTATTATTATTATTATTATTATTATTATTATTATTATTATTATTATTATTATGATTATGATTATTATTATTATTATAAATTGCTTAAGAAAACACAAAAATACACACATTTGCGGCATGTCCCTGATATTTCATTTGCAGATTATACATTCGCGAAACAATGATTGTGTAAATATAGGAACAAAAATAAAAAATTGCTAAACAAAACCTAATAGGGAAGATGCGTCCCTTTTCTAAAATTTTACTAGATTAGGATTAACTTCCTGAATACAAAAATATTTTTTCGATGACTTAAAATGAAGTTTCATTTATAAAAACGAGCTGAAAGTTTCACACATATTTATGACAGAAAAACGGGGCATACGTCACTTTTCATGTATCAGCAATCAACCAATCATAAAATGATAAATAAAATAACGCTTATTTGGAAACTATCATATCCAAAATCATATAAAATCGAACTAGTGTCTAGTACGCCCAATAATTAATTTTGAAGCACAATTACTATTAAAAACAATACTACGAAACCTATTTGGGTGTTGTTATTCATAAAAAGCAGACCTGACAACGGCTTGAGTAAAAATTTTAACAAGGTTAGTTGACTGACCTTGAAAATTTGATTGTTTCGTCTAGAAAGTGGTGGCAAAGTCATTTATATAAGCAGTGATTTTCATGGATTGTGACGTCACATACCGTTTATTTAAAAATAATAGTGTGGGAAACAGATAATCAAAATCTTTGAACATTTATAGAAGTATAATGAGTTAGTTTTTAAACTTTTAAATTACGTTTCTGATGTCTTCAGATGAATAACAATATATTCCACGTACTTTTAGAGCTGTAGAAAATCCATGCACATTCCCTATTTCAGGAACAAACCTCAAATTTGGAATCCAGAATTCCAAATTTTTTGTATTAGTATTCAATAAAAGGAAAATATAATTAATACTTGTCAACTCATAAAACTAATACATTTTTATAGTGATGAATAAAAAGTTAAAACTTGGGTCCCAGTGTTTTGTCATACAAAGGGTTAACACATTGAACACGTGTTTGCTTTGACATATGGCAGCCTATTTTATTGCAAATAACCAGTAGATGGTAATTGGGGAAAAGCCAAAGAATTTTTAAAATACGGCGGGGTTGTGATGGTAGGGGACGGTTATGGCAACTGTGCATACTAATTTGACATAGTGCGAAAACGGTTGATAATTATGTCACTCACTTATAACTGAGACATAAAACGAGAATTGTTATATCAGAACACACGAATAGGGAGAAATTCCGACAAAGGATTTTTAATAGATGATAGTAATTGAGACACGGTCAGAGAGTTTTCCTGACACTTTGTATAATTCACAAATGGCAGTCCCAAAGTGGACCGTTAATAGAATAATAACATCACTATATACATGATTAAGGTAACAAAAATCTTTTGAAAGATAGGGTGTTGTTGGTGTTGTTGTTCTTGGTGGTAGTGATTGTGGTGGTGGTAGAAGAATTTATTATTAAAGTTATGTTTAAATGTGCTCAAGAGCACAAAACTATTTTCGAGTCTCATGCAGCACCCAACCTCACCAACCACCATTCATCTTTTCAAACTTCCCTCACCTCTGCAGCAGAACGTTATCGAGGACGAGAATGTGCACACTTGAGAATTTCAAACATTAAAACATAACTTTAATAATTAATTCTTCTACCACCCCACCACCACTACCACCAACTACAACACCAACAACACCCTATCTTTAAAATATAATTTTAATACAGTATTTTAATTCCTCTGCATTCAATTTTTACTACATAAATCGGATAGCACTGCTAATAGTTTTTATGATCAATACATATTCATAGCTTTGCGGTACCTCATTGCTGTCTTGATGAATTGCTGTTTTGTGGATTTGTTTCTCAAATACTCACAACAAATCAAACGGGCGTGAGCTTCAACTATATGTTATTAGGGGAGAGGATCGGACACTGGTGGGTTCCTTATTTACTCATCTATTGGAGTTTAACGACGTACTCGACAAATATGATTATATGACGTCGGGTGGTGATTGGAGGAAAGAGACGAATGGGGGGTTTTACACGCAAGGGGATAATGGCAGGGAACCGGTGGACGTGGACTGCCTTTCGTCTGGCTTCTGCCCCTCAATCAGTCTGTTTTGGGTGGCCGTACCAGAAGCATACGCTTCCGCCGGCATAGCTCTGGGGACCAGCAAAACACGCAAACCTGCCCACCAACGATAGATAAGGTAGCAGTCTCTGGGCAGGATGCTGGGTTAATGCCAAGGCGAAGCCTGGACGCTAGGCTAGCTTTACGCACTCTTTCTACAAACTTTTATTTAGATTTCAAAAATGATTTACTTGTTTCGCAAATAACGAGATATGTAAAATTAAAAACTCCAACTAAATCGCAACATGCACGCGAAGACTCAGATACAGTGATCTAATTAAAATATCATCCTATGATAATATTGTACACGTAAGGTGGCCAGCAGATGTTCGTGTGTTTTAATATTCCAATGAAACTTGTGAAGTGTGAACAGATCTAGTGCAATTTTCAAAAATAAAACGTGCAAATTAGAAACTGCTTAACACTCACCACCATCCCTCTTAACTTTCCTTTAGGTGGTTACATTAGACCAGATAGCAAAATATCCTACGTTTAAAGAAAAACTACTCTAGGGGGTGGGGAGGAGTGTGGAGTAAACGTGTAATTGAATAGTGTGTTAGTTGATAAGACGTAATTTAGGGGACGTTAGGGGTGACATACCGCTTGCCACTTGAGATTTATGTATCATATTATTGTCTACTACCTTTCAAAAATGCATGTTAACTGGAAATACAATATTCGGGTGGCACCCTTCAATAAGTAGCTATTTTCAAAAGGCGTTGTGTAAAGTAATTGGAGAGGGCACTTAAAACGTTATGTAGCTACTTCTTCCTGTAAGGTTAATGCCAAAGACAAATGCAAAAATTACAAAAAAGTACCCAAGCCCAAAAGGTAGACGGTCAACCGGAACCAACCAGTAGAAGCACAAAAGCCCATTATTTGTTTACAATATATTTACGATAATTGATACATAAATGTATTATAACGATTGTAATTGTTATCAATATATTTATGTTTCAATTATTATGTAATATAAACGTCTACATATCTGTTTACTTCATTAATTACTATATTAATGTATTGTAAACGAAATAATGGGATTGGCCACAATTTTAGACATCACCACTATAAACGTTGAGCCTCTTTTGAAATGATCGATAATTGTGCCTCTTGTGGTTTGTTCCGGTTGATTTTCTACCTTTTGTGCTTGATCACTTTCTCGAATTTTTTGCATTGTTGTTTGCTAGTTTTTAAAATGGCAACTGTCAAATCAACACACATTGACATTGACATTGATGGCAAGAATATTGTAACATAAAGTTATTTTATTCTATAGATAACTTTTAATTGAAAAATGTAAAAACCAATTTATTTTTAGGTTGGCATTCTGTCCAATAAAAATTTTGTTTATGTAGGAAGTTGTTTCGGAGATGACAAAAATAAGTGCAAAAGTTAGTGTTTCTAACTTTTTTCGTTTGAGCCCCACAGACCAGCAAAAAATTAGCTAGCCACCCAGCCAGGTGGCTTTCCATGTATTATGGTTTTGCATTGGAAACATGTTGTTAAGTGCCCTTCAAGGCGTGCAGTAAGAGTGGCTAGTAGAAGCGCTCCCGTGGCTTGGTCCGGAACCCACCCCTAATCTCAACCCTAGATGGATATTATTTGCTATTGGTACAGTTGACAAACATGGCTGAACTGTATTCCCACTTAAAGTATACCAAAGCTTATGTCTTATAGTATACTCCATTGTACTTGAAGTGAAGAGCGGTTTTCAGAATTATTACATACGGTATGCTTTAATACTTGCAGGTGAGATGAACCGAGAAAAATGCCAAGAAAATCTTTAGTTGATATCAGCAAACTATTGGACGTTCTGCTGTCAGCGAAGGACGAAATTATTTTAGAAGGCGGCGTCATTGCTGGTCCAACACACAAAGTTTGGAACGTATGTAGTGAGAAACTTAGTTATCTTGTAACTGCAAAGAGCTTATATACAATTGTGAAATGCAACAGACATAATTGTTTAGCAAAATTAGGTGTAGTCTCTCAGGAAACATGTATCACTGGGGGTTCTCTGTCTGCGAGTTCCTTGTCAGTCGAGAGTGAAGGGGAACAACTGTCAACAGTTAGTAACGAACCAGAGAGTGAAACGATTCGTTTCACTATCACCTTGTCACCGGAAGAATGGCATGCGATTAAGCCATCAAGGAAAATATACAAAAGAAGTGAAGTTGACAGGGCTCAAACACATCGACAATATGATGTTCTCAATCCAGGCGTGTGGACTACTACAGTAAACAGTCACTTTTGGGACCATACATCATTACCATGTTGCCTTTCGTTCAAACGAGCAAAGGTAACTCCTTGCAGTGTAAATATGTACGTAAAAATGACAGGGGTTTGTTCGGAGTGTGGCAGCATGTTTTCAGGAACCATTCAGGACGAACCAAATGAAGGTTCGCGTGTCTTAATTTCATGCTCGTACGAGGGCTTATTCAGGGAAAAACACGTATTGAAAAGAAAGAGACGTCTAGCAGGTCAAGCTCGCAAGGATGCAGTCGACATGTTGTGCAAACAAAATATGTCTGCAGCTATGTTTAGGCGGCTGAAAGCGGATGAATCAATGAAATGCGGCGGAGAAGAGCCCAGCCATATTCCAAGCAATGCAGTGACCAGAAAGGCCAAATCAGAAGGATTTCAAGCTTCAAGACACCACCACGATCCTTTAAAAGCAATAGAGTTATTGAAGCACAAGTATTCGATGAAACAGGAAACTATTAGAGACATCGGATTGGACAGATTTTTTGTTTATTATTGGTCAAATTTTCAAATTCACTTGTACAGGGCGTATTGTCGATCCTCACGTTACCCTAAAATTAGTATAGATGCAACTGGAGGTGTTGTCTGGCGTCTTAATAATAAAGTGACGGGTAAAACTTCAGGAAACATTTTCCTTTACGAAATTACAGTTTATGATAAAACATCACGACAGCAATATTCCGCAGGAAACATGCTTTCCGAACGGCATGATGCAAACAGCATTCATCATTGGCTAGGGGAGTGGTTACGAAGTGGGGCAATACCACCATGTGAAGTTGTAACTGATATGTCCCTTGCATTAATGTATGCAGTAATTAAAGCATTCACACAGTTTAACAGCTTAACGGCCTATGCAGTGGAGTGTTCAAAAATCTTGTCTGTTCCAACTTTAGACATCGTAGTGCCATCGTGTTTCGTCAGAAACGACATTGCTCACCTGGTCAAGATGTTCATGGATTGGCCGTGTTTTAGGGGGAAAAACTTCCGTATTCGTGATTTCTATACAAGAGCAATGTGTCAAGTTGCGCAGGCAACTGACATAGATGATATCAAGCAGTTGTTGGATGCAATATTTACTATTGCAATGAGCGAAACAGAAGGTATCAACATTGAAACAGGAGCTCCAACAAGGTGTGAACTATGTAAAGTGTGGCTGAGGGACCGGATAAGTTCTGGAGAAAGGACCCGCATTGATGAAGTTATCCAACAGGCCACTGCCTCAGAAAACAGCTCGTCCTTGTTCAATTTAATTGATGACAGTTTACTTGAATCGTCTTCGTTTGAAAGTTGGTGCTCTAGCATTGCGGCTGAGAGCAAAAGGCTACTTGGTGATTACGATGGAGACCATGACAACTGCCAATATCTTCCCGATATTATACCTCTTATAATTAAAATGGGTAAACTTCTCCCCTTTTGGTCCGCTGTCATGGTGCCATACTTCAGACGAAGTGGCCTTACAGCTAGCAGTGCTAGTTCTGAGAGCAGCTTTAATGACACAAAAAATCGTGTGTTTAAGCACAAGCAACTTCCCATCAGGGTAGACGATTTCTTGGAGATACATTTTAATTCTTTGGCTGGCCAGATGAAATTGGTAGCGTCCGATCCTTTAACTACCAACACTCCAGTACCATCTCCAAACGGCAGTGACATCTCCAATACGTCATCGAATCATCCAAAATCAATCACCACTACCCCTAACGTACAGAATAATTTAGAAGCAGGGTTACTTCCGCCATCACCACTTCTCGCTGACCCAGAAATACTAGACAGCGAATCACTATGCGGTGCCTCTAGTGTTACCGCAAACCCTCAAGTTGAACTTCAAACACCTCCGTCTTGTAAGGCTTGTTCCTCGGGAGATCTTCCAACCGGAGCGCATTGCTGCATTTACTGCAAGGTCCCAGTTCACGTGTTCCCTGAATGTTCACTGGCAATTCCTGGATCGGAAGAGGGATATGGACAACCAAGGATTTGTTGGAATTGTTCCAAGGGGAATGTGAACGAGTTACGAGAAGACCAAGCTATTGAAAATTGGCGCGCTTTGGCTCTTCCACTCAAAAAGAGATCAATGAGGTCTAAGCTAGATCCAGCACCGGATTACAGCACAATTAATTTATGTTTACCTGACCGATTCAAAGTAATTGGTTTGCTTAAAAACGGACACCGACAGCAGTTAAAACCAGTGAAATTTAACAACGAACATTTCATGCTGTCAAATACATGTTCCTTGGATGCAATAATCCAACTGCTGTGTATTGCGTATTGTGATAGTGAAAAATACATGGAATTTTCTTACCTACAAGCACATACGCCCGAAGGAAAGTTGTATGACTTGGTCCAAGATATCTTTTCCAAAGGCGTGGGTTCTCACAGCTACCGCAAGAGAGTTGAACTTGTTAACGGTTTACAGTTTTTTAAAATTTCACAGTTACTTCATCATATCAAGGAGATCAGCATAGAATGCACAGCGAAAACAATGGCCCAACAGGTAATGAAGATGTACCCATCTGTCGTTGAGAGGAGTCAATGTTCAGAAGGCTGTGATCTCCAAGATATATCTTTCCCTGTCGTGTGTGTAGACTGCGCACTGAGTGACATTGAATCGCTTTCGAACATTCTTGAAAGGAAGTTCGAAAGCGATTCAATTCCTTGCGACATGGAGTTCAGGCGTTGTCATGGACTCAAATCAAGACAATACACAATATCGCCCGTTCACTTGCTAATAGAGCTGATAGACATTAACAGAAGAGAAGAAGAAATCACCATCAACGTCACCGATATTCCCCAAAAAATTACAATTCTCGCCCAAGACTACCATTTACGGGGTGTTGTTGAGTTTGTAGGAAGCCACAGCACATCATCAAAATCTATAGGCCATTATGTAGCGTTAGCTCGGAGGCCAAATGAAAAGTGGGAAATATATAACGATTTGCTTGACAAAAAAATAGACTTCAACATGAAATCTAAAACAAAATGTCATTTAGTCTTGTTTACAGTGTGATAGTTTGCGTGAGTTGCAAACCCAATTAAATACATACATACAATTAAGGTATATGTAGGGACTCGTATATAAGCATTATGATAAGTATGGCAATAACTGATGTACTCATTTTATAAGTCAATCAGTGTGTGTATTAAATAATCTATTGCTACACCATTATAAAAAATATATTAGTTTGTATAAGAAATACATGTATATTGTCTATGTTTAAAGTGCATGCTCATTGTGACATGCATACAGCTGTAAATGTTGGGCACTGTTTTAGAGTAAACTTTTTTTCGTTCCAAGTGTAATAGGTGTAAAATCATATTTTCTAAGCTTGTGAACCAAATACAATTGTATTTGGTCAAATTTAACAATTGTTTTTGTTCTACAATGCTATTCAGATAAGATGAACCGATGTCCGTTCGTATCTTTGTAAAAAGTATTTTGTTTTTTAAATAATATGCAGCGAGCGAAGCGAGTGTCTCCATTCTACTTTTACGGCATCATTTTGTTTCTTTTTATGTTTCGAGATAGCGCTCGAACGGTGAGTCCGATCGGGTTGAAATTAGGAACATCGCCACGAGTCGGTACGTTTGTAGGTAGGCATACCACGTGCTCGCTTATCAATACGTCACACAGCGTTTTACTAGTTAGCCTCCATGTGTATTATAAACTGTTCAAAATGCAGATGTACATTTTATTGCTTGTCTTCAAACAGCAGTTAAACACTGCACTAAAGTATTTTCGAAAACGATGTGGGACCCTTGTAGTTAATTAACCACGGTCCTCTTGAATTATTGATAACTATGCACAAAAGAAAAAAAATAGTTTTCAAATGTTATAACAAGGTTCATTTTTTATTGTTGTGCATTGTTGTAATAATTGAAGATTGTCCTAGATCAGAGGTGTGCAACATTATTCATCGCTTGGTCGCTTTGAAATAATACTGAGGTCACCGGGTCACATAGGCCTACAGCCAAGTTGTCTTTCGTTTTACGAACGAGGGGTACTATCATGCTTTATTTTATAATCTAAAGTTCATTCCACATCAAGTTCCAACCTCGTCCACGGGCAAGGACGTTCTCTCCCCCCCCCCCCCCCCAAACTTTAACACTGGCCTTATGGTGGATCCGGGACGAAACTTGAATAGGTAGGATTAGGCACCTGCAGTAAACCGCATATAATAACCATTTAGAAGAGTAGGGTAAATGAAATTAAGTTATTGATTTCGAGTTAAGATGATATGATTAGTTGGATACCTGGCACTGTTTCCTCTGCAGCATTCATCTGATCGGGTTGATGTTTCTACATTGTAATCTGTTAACACAGGAGCACAAAACTCTGTCAAATTGCTAATAGTAATATTCATTACTGAGCGCTTCTTGCCTGTGATTGCATTAACTATAGGAACCTATTGTATTTTTTAATGTTTTGTAATCATACTATAAGAATAAACTGATCTTGTACTTTAGTGTGTTGTGATTATAATTTCTAATATAGCGTTTAGACATACATCTCATATTTGTAAATACACAATATCAGATTTATCCCATTGTGTAATTCATGTACTATTATTCATACCCTACGCATTACTACAATGTGATTTGACCTAGCTACATTTGTGTTTCATATCGTTACCACGAATGCACGAATCAAATAGCTTTGCACCACATATATAACTAATTGTACATTTCGTGCTTATATACTTACATAGTTTATATACTGGCTCTTTGTAACGGATACAACGTTTTATTTCATGTGTATCGTTTTCAAGTTTAGAATTGCATGTTTAAAAAATATTTTTTAATCCTGTTGTAAGAATTGTTTTTGTACTTTGGTGTATTGTGTTTCTCATTTCTAAGATAACGTTTTGATATAAGCTGTCATAATAATATAAATAAACAATTTATATCCATATCATTGTGTAATTCTTGTACTATTCATACCAATTAAAATTAATATCAAATACTAGTACCGGTTTGACTACATATGGTATACTATGTTGTAGGTTGTAGTCGTAGTTTGTATACGTGAACAATGTAGGCCTATGCACACCAAATAGATTCATAGTCAAGCGATTCTTCCGGTGTAAAATATAAAATGACAATATTGTATATTTTGTCCACAATAACACAGCCAACATCAACTCTGCACAAACGGAATGGATACGCTCACAAACGATACAAGAATGAAAAACAATTAAATAAAAAAATAATTGAAAATTAGTTTCGGATAACACGGCGGGGGGGGGGGGGGGGGTGGAATAAGGATAAATTATCGTGAAATAAGTCCCCCCCCCCCCCCCCCGCCGCCAAAGATTTATTTTCTTACAGCCAAACCGCGTGTGCAGTAAAGGAATATATGCGTGTACCAACGGGAGGCATAAACATACCTGTAAAACTTGTTTGGGGGGGGGGGGGGCCATCACGTGAAAGTCTGCCCCCCACCCCCAACCCCCCACTGGAATTTTATTTTATTACAGCCAAACCGTTAGTGCAGTAACGGAGTACATGCGGCAACAAACGTGCACAAACGATGCAAAAACGACCCAAGTGTAGAAAACATGTCCATTTTTGGGGGGAGGGGGGGCAGGGGGGGGAGCTGACCTCAAGAGAAGTAGACCCCCCGCAATATTTTGTTATTGTAGCCAAACCGTTAGTGAACATACGGAGTACATGCGTGTACAAACGTGCACAAACGATGCAAAAGCGACCTAAGTGTAGAAAACATGTCACATTTTTTCGGGGGGGGGGGGGGGGGGGCACCTCAAGAGAAGTAGGCCCCCCGCAATTTGTTATTGTAGCCAAACCGTTGTGCAGTAACGGAGTACATGCGGCAACAAACGTGCACAAACGATGCACAAACGATCTACAGGTAGGAAACATGAGATGTTGGTTTAGGGGGGGGGGGGGGCTGACTTCACGTGAAGATAGCCCCCCCCCGCAATTTATTGTTATTGTAGCCAAACCGTTAGTAACCTGCGTGCACAAACGTGCACAAACGATGCATAAACGACCTACAGGTAGGAAACATGAGATGTTGGTTTAGGGGGGGGGGCTGACTTCACGTGAAGTTAGCCCCCCCCCCGCAATTTATTGTTATTGTAGCCAAACCGTTATTGCACTAACGGAGTACATGCGTGCACAAACGTGCACAAACGATGCATAAACGACCTACAGGTAGGAAACATGAGATGTTGGTTTAGGGGGGGGGCTGACTTCACGTGAAGTTAGCCCCCCACCGCAATTTATTGTTATTGTAGCCAAACCGTTATTGCACTAACGGAGAACATGCATGCACAAACGTACGCAAACGATGCACAAACGACCTACAGGTAGGAAACATGAGATGTTGGTTTAGGGGGGGCTGACTTTACGTGAAGTTAGCTCCCCCCGCAATTTTTTGTTATTGTAGCCAAACCGTTAGTTAACTAACGGAGTACATGCGGGCACAAACGTGCACAAACGATGCACAAACGACCTACGTGTAGAAAACATTTGAAGTTTGTTTGGGGGGGGGGCTGACTTCACGTGAAGTTAGCCCCCCCCCGCAATTTTTTGTATTACAGCCCAACCGTTATTGCACTAACGGAGTACATGCGTGCACAAACGTGCACAAACGATGCACAAACGATCTACGTGTGGGAAACATAAGAATTTGTTTTGGGGGGGCTGACTTCACGTGAAGTTAGCCTCCCCCCGCATTTTTTTGTTATTGTAGGAAAACCGTTAGTGAAGTAACGCATAACATGCGTGCACAAACGTGCACAAACGATGCACAAACGACCTACGTGTAGGAAACTTCTGAATTTTGTGTGGGGGGGGCTAACTTCACATGAAGTTAGCCCCCCAAATTAATTCTTCTCCATCGGGTTTTTCGTTTGTGCACAAACAAAATAGATGCGTGCACAAACGTGCACAAACGATGCACAAACGACCTACGTGTGGGAAACATGAGAATTTGGCTTGGGGGGGGGGCTGACTTCACGTGAAGTCAGCCCCCCCCGCAATTTTTTGTTATTTGAGGCAAACCGTTAGTGAATTAACGGAGTACATGCGTGCACAAACGTGCACAAACGATGCACAAACGACCTACGTGTAGGAAACATTTGAAGTTTGTTTGGGGGGGGCTGACTTCACGTGAAGTTAGCCCCCCCCGCAATTTTTTGTATAACAGCCCAACCGTTATTGCACTAACGGAGTACATGCGTGCACAAACGTGCACAAACGATGCACAAACGATCTACGTGTGGGAAACATAAGAATTTGTTTTGGGGGGGGCTGACTTCACGTGAAGTTAGCCCCCCCCGCATTTTTTTGTTATTTTAGGAAAGCCGTTAGTGAAGTAACGCATTACATGCGTGCACAAACGTGCACAAACGATGCACAAACGACCTACGTGTAGGAAACTTCTGAATTTTGTGTGGGGGGGGCTAACTTCACATGAAGTTAGCCCCCCCAAATTAATTCTTTTCCATCGGGTTTTTCGTTTGTGCACAAACAAAATAGATGCGTGCACAAACGTGCACAAACGATGCACAAACGATTGAGGTATATCACATGTCACATTTGTGGGTGGGGGGGGCCAACTTCACGTACCCCTCGCCTGCGACTTCTGCGACTATGTATGCTAACGCACTCTAGCGGAAATCATCCTCCACAGTGCCCGTTTTCTACGATAGAATGCGGTATGCATGAATGTGACCAATAAGGTGTCCATATGTGCGTGTATCGTGTCTCTGTGTGTGTGAGACCCACTTGGGGAGAGACTTGCTAACGCCCCCTTTAAAAAGAAAATGGCGAACCATTCTGTAATCACAGCTAAGAGAAACGAACTTGCAATGCTACCAAGATCACTGTCAGGTAAAACTATGTCATGAAGAACTTAAAATAAGTAAATACCAGCCCAAAACAAGCGGATAATAGCTATGTAAAAATGTATTTAAAATAATACTATACACAATATAACAGTTTGTACTTTGTTTTGCCTTGTAACTATAATTATAATAATGCAGTTTAAATAAAAAAAATTAAAATACATTTAAACGATTGGTACGTTTCTGTTTAATAGACACTAAGAAATAAAATTATATTATCTCTGTTTAACATACTGAATGAAAATAAATACCATGGTTTAAATATCAAAAGTTGCACAAAATACTAAAAAAAGAGTCACTGACTTCATTCCGTAAGCATTAATTTATTATTTTAC
>CAMDTW010000266.1:37500-138825 GCA_945910005.1 Isoperla grammatica | reverse complement strand
GTACTGTACAACGAGGACTCAGATGGACGTCCTTAAGAGTAAAGGTCAAGCGTTCTTCCTCGCCTTGTCACAGGGGTGACCAAGTCCTGAAGGGAGGGTAAAAGATAATTTTCAAATAAGAGGGCCTAAATGGTCAGACACGAAAACAGGGCGTTGGCCGGCGGCCATCTTGGGAACCACCCCTTTTAGCGGTTTTCACGGCTTTAACGAGACCTGCGTTGCGCTGACGATGTCCAGCGACGGCGCAGATCGTCGCGTCGAGACGTTCGAGGTGATGGGCGCCCTGAGAGGCGTCGTCCAGCGAGGGCTACCTTGGGTGGTGTCCCCAAGGGGTTTCCTCCTGAGACGGCGTCGTGGGCGTCGGTCGTGGTCGGCTGAGACGTTAGTTGAGGTGACTCCCTGGGTGGTGGCCCCAGGGGCGCCCTCCATAGGCTCTCGTGAGCAGCGTCATCATAGAAGCGAAGTCGCGTCGCTCTCTTGCCAGCTGGTGAGATGCGGGGTAGCCCCACACTACGTCCCTATAACGTCTATGATTAGTTTTGTGCTGATTATACCTCTAAACCCTCCGGATGGGTGGGGTCCCCACTCGAGGTCACGTTAGGTATGTATATCCCGTTACCAATTCACGTTATCCAATCACGTTATCAAATCCCGTTGTCAATTCACGTTAATTATGTTCCAATAATTAAGTCTCAAACACTCACCAGACTCTGGGTAGCTACGTACGACGGCGTTCTCCTCCTTCTTTACGCAGCATGGCGTCGCTTATCCGCCCCCTTTTGCGTGAGCTAATATTGTCGGCTGAGACAACTATCTCGCTTCCTGGGGCGAGCCGTACTGCCGGCAGCGGGATCATTCTTCGTCTCCCACCCGGCTAACCGGTACCTAGCGGTCTCGTCGCGAACTCGTTACCGACTCCCCTGCTTGGGTAGGTAACTTCATTACCGGTTCCGGTCCGGTCGGTACGGGAAGTTAGTGACGAGCGGAAAACCTGTCGCTTTTCCGAGCGTTACAAACCATAGAAATAAAAACAAGTGTAGCAATAGTAACTGCTCGCTATTGAAAACTCAAATGATAGACAACGACTAAGTGAAAGTTTTTCATGTGTATTTATTTGTTTTTTGTTTTGTTTTCCAAAATCAGACGAAATTATGTTTTGACAGATTGGTGTTTGTCCATCGATTCAATTCATTTGTTTCAT
This sequence comes from Isoperla grammatica, assembly GCA_945910005.1. Classification (NCBI taxonomy): domain Eukaryota; kingdom Metazoa; phylum Arthropoda; class Insecta; order Plecoptera; family Perlodidae; genus Isoperla; species Isoperla grammatica. Next base: position 137,624 of record CAMDTW010000266.1, on the reverse strand, counting down.
TGTTGTCTTTTGGTGTTGCTAGAGCCCTATAGGTAGACTTGGTAGCTCTAGCGACAAATCGGCTTATGTCTTATATGACATACATAACTAAGGTCCGAATTCACCAAACTTTTTAATCGGCCGATTTACTAATCCCAGATTGGTTACCATGGTTTCAACAAAAATTACCTACAAATTGCATCGTGGTCTACCGGGCGCCACTTTTGATCTCTGATTTACAGAAAATCGCCAGTTTAAAGTTTGGTGTAACTGGCCAAAAGCAATGGCGCACGCAGGATACGGTTTTGGGCAGGGGGGATAAAACACCTAGCACAGTATCAAGCGTTATTGCTATTTGGTAATTTTCAACTTATGTAAAATATGCTACATGATATTTTATGCTTGGAACTGAGTTAAAACTAAGATAAATGTTGATAACTAACGCTCATAAAGAACATTTTAAGGTTTAATAACTAAAGCCTGGTTTCCACTGAGGCAACATTTGGGCGACATGCAACACGCGACATTGTCGCACCCAGAAGTTAGTCAACACGGTGCGTCATGTAGCATGCGGCCGTGTGGCATGCGACGTGTCGCGACATGTCGGGCCCACAATCACGCCGCATGTGGCAGTGTCGGCCTGGATCCAGCAGTGGGTGGATGGATGCGACAATTTCCGTGCGACAAGATAGAGTGGTATAGTGAGAAAACTGTACAGTGTATAGAAAATTATCACAATGCTCCAGAATTATAGAATATAACTCGCCAAGATTATAAAAACAATAAAGTAAAAATGGGTGCATTGAAATGACTCTTAGAGAAATATGAGTGTAATGTAATGCAGAAGTCAGACAGACAACTGTTGCCTTGGTGAAAATACGTTTGTGGTTTGCTACACGTCTCCACAAGTAGCGCATGCTACATGGGGCAACACGTGTAGCATGCCACACATATTTTGACGCACTGGCAACATGCCGCATACTGCAAATAGCAACATGTAGACAGCCTTATGTTGCATGATGCCCGTTGTCGCACGCAGTGGAAACAATAAACATGCGTGTTTAGGACTTTCGATCTTTAGACCTATCAACTGGCTTCACGACTTCTTATTTCTATAGCATTTTTTAATTTTGTGAACGGCCTAAAGTAATTCTCAAGTTTCAACTTTTAGTCTTAAACTTTAGTTATAATGTAATCGTGTTGAGCCTCCTTGGCATTTATATAATGTATTTAGGGCCTCGTCAGGGGTACCACGATGTGGTTGTGAATTACAGGTTATTGTTATGTAGTAAAATAAACAAGATCTGTTTGATTACAGGTAATTGTTATGTAGTTAAATAATCAAGCTCTGTTATTATTACAGATTATCGTTATGTAGTAAAATAAACAAACTCATTATAAAGAAAATCATAAAAGTGAGTTTCGTGGGCTCTGAGGGAAGGATTGAAGGGGGGGGGGGGGGGGTGGTTGTTACCTACATAACACACCCCTTCCCCCCTCCCATCTCCGGGTGCGCCAATGTATAATGATTTACAAAACTTTTGATTATATTGTTAAAGAACAAATAAATCAATAAATCAGTAGCCTAATAACTACTTGAAACAGGTTCAGTAATTATAAAATGCAATCCAGCACAGAGTTGACGTACTAGTGAGGCTGGGTCACTCCACGAAGGAAAACCGACTTCTGGGAGTGTTTGAAAGAACGCCAGTAATCTGTTGATTTTCGCTAAATCATCGTGCATAAAACAGACAAATCCCTACGGTTGGATCGAAATCGGAGTCTATCTTCAAATAACAATTGCTTAATTTATAAATACATTCCTCTCTATGCCCGGGTTTAAATAATGCTAGGGTTGACTTGCTAATCGTAAGGTGCGACTAAATGAGTTATCTTTTCCCCCCTTTCCTTTCCGCCTCCAATTTAAACTTTTCCTCCTACTTGTCCCGTTATTTAAAAGGGTAGTCAAGTAAAAAACTAACAAATCACCAATGAGTCATAAGTGCATAAAAATTCACTTATGTGTAAAATAAAATTGATATAGCTTGCTTCAATGCAAGAAAAAAAAATTTAGCTATTCCTCTAGATTCCCTTCGCCAGCTCTGCAGCATTTTTCTTCTAACGCGTAGTACAGCTGTAAGGGTTCTGAGCTCGCTAGCGCCTTCCCGATAGACAGAGCAGTCATTGTGTTATACGAGACCAGCCACAACACTCGGCGACTGCGGACAGTGCCGCTCCAAACAGATTGCAACTTTTCGACACATAAAGTCACACAAAAATTATTTACAGAACATTTTGTTGGAGTACATGTTCGTACTAAGAAGCATGTTATCGGTAGAGAAATATGCACATTTAAACTTGTAATCTTTTTTCGATAAGTGCCCTGTTTTAGCGGTGATTTTACTATCTCAAGGCAACATTTATTTGTACATGGGAATTACTTGTTGCTCGGTGCTACTCGGTAGCAACAAGCCAAAAAATCGCGTTTTCTTTAATTTTTTAACCGCCTGCATTTGAAGTATGGTATCTTTTAGTCATGTTTTCCATATTTGAGGGTGGACATACACAAATGATAGTTTTTTAGTTTTTCACCTGACTATCCCTTTAAGTTCTTCCTCTAGACGTCATAATAATTATTATCTAACGAAGTACGTTGGAATCAGCTACTTCCTGGCCGACCCAAACTAGCTATAACCACTTGTTGACGTGGTCTCTGTAGACTAACTCACCAGCGACAATAATGCTGATAAATCTTAAACCCTTGGCGTCGTCGATGGGTCCATCATCCATGTGACAGGAAGCAAGACCATTATTTATCTCCGACACGTTGACAAAATTGAGCCAACACTCGCCCCTCCTCGCCCCCCTTTTAGCTTTGACGTTGGGCGGTAGCGAGTTGGGAGATCGGGCACCTCCAGTGAAGTTGAGTTCAGGCAGACTATTGACGCCGAATTCGCAGGCGATCGTGGACTCGGGACCTTTGCACATGATGTTCAGGTCTTGGCCAGGTAGTACGACCGGCATCCTGGGTTCCACTTCCACTTCTAGGTTGAACTGGTCTGCAGGCGACAGAACAACAAAATGAGTTGAATATATTTCGAACTTTCGAAGACGGTAAGGGAAATGTTTATATTTTCTTGTCTCCACGCAGGAATTTAACGTTTGGAAAAGTATAACCAGTTGTATCGAGCTACTGAATGTAAGCTGGGGGTGCCTTGAGTCCAAAAAGGTAGAGAGCCACTGCAGTAATAAATCGGTTAATGGGAATATTCTAAGCTCGAGGTTATAAGGTGTAGTTCTTATAAACCCGGAAAAATTACTGTTTTTCAGCCACATTTCAAGATCGCTATGTATATGAAACATCGAAATAATGATATTGGTAAAAATGGTATGAAATACCTTCTAATATTGTTACCCCTCCGATATAAATTTATAAATATATTACTCTAAACTAATTAAAACTAACAGCTCTCTGAGTATAGAATGCCGCCTGTATACTTTGTAGTAATGCTTTGCATATCGGCTTATACCGCTACACTTAGCACTTCTTAACAAGTACGTGTGGTTCGTCAGCGCTATTTCTCATATTTTGACGAGACGGAACTGTCGTATGACATGTAGTCCTAGGGACTTTTGTAATACATCAGTTGGCACGACTGTGCCTGCCCAAGGAGGCCGGGTTAGAATGTATGACCTTGGGGTTTCACTGTATTCTTTTTTAACAGTTCCTGGTACCCAAACCCTTTTCGCATGTCCATGTGCGACTGGTGAAGAGAGAGGGTTCGGGCTCTGAGTGACGCGAACGTGTTCGCCCTCTCGCGAGTGTATTATAATTCGAGCGTTCCAGGGGAGTTTCGACCTCGCTAGCGAGTGCGATAGTTTCTGGTATATAATAGTTACGAAGGGAACAACTAAGAAGGCTGTGAAAAGACAAGACGGCAATTGTTGCAAAAAAGAAGAAGTTCGAGTAAAACTGTTATTATCAGTTCATGTGTTTTTTTAGTTATTCTCTCTGTAGTTTGCTCAGAATAAAAATGAATCTGTGCATATTATTGTCACCCCTTTAATCACGTGTCAAGATTTCTTTACTACTATTCTGAGGTTTTGCACTTTTATCAAAATATTGTTTCTGGAGAATCTGTCTAGCAATCAACGAATCTTTGACATTGTTATTCAATTCTGGTTCAAGCATCTGACTTGACATTGAAAGTTTGGTCTTAATTCTATGGTTAAACAACAATTGGGCTGGTGAAAGTCCAATACCTTAAATAGGTGTGCCTCTTTACTCCAAAATACCGACATAAGGGTATCTCCCTTCCTCTGAGGCTTTTCGAAGTATACTTTTAACAATAGAAACTGCCCTTTCAGATAACCCATTAGATTTGGGGAATAGGGGGCTTGATGTGATTGAATCGAAATTCCAGTCTTTACAAAATGGTTGACATTCATGACTTCCATAAGGCATATTATCGCTTATTATCTTATCTGGTATACCAAAGCGAGCGAATATTGATTTTAAATGTGTTATGGCAGTACATGCAGTTTTATCTGTAATTTGACACAACAACTCAATCCACTTACTATAATAATCAATAACGACCAAGTAGTTTTTATTAACAAATTCAAAAATATCTGATCCTAGATTTGCCCATGCTCGGTTTGGAACTTCGTGTGGAATAAGTGGCTCCTTTAATTGTTTGCGTGCAAACTTCTGACATGTCTGACACTTTGTAACAAACTTTTCTATTTCATCCCCCATCCCTGGCCAATACAAACATTCTCTGGCTCGTGACTTACAACGTTCGATACCCGAGTGGCCTTCGTGTATTATTTCTAGCATATCGGATCGCAATGTATGTGGAACCATTAACTTGCTACCCGAGAAGACTAGTCCATCATCAAAATATATGGAGTATCTTATGTGCCAATAACCTCGTACTAGTAGAGGAACTCTAAAGCGTTCCTTAGGCCAACCATTTTGGTACAATTTTATAAGTGTTTTTAGAGATTCGTCTTCAGCTGTTTCTTTAGCGAATTGTTTTCTGCGCTGTTGAGAGATTGGCAAATATGTTAAAACAGAATGCACTACATAGTCAAGCTCTGTTTCTGTATCTTTGTCGGCTGTCTGGGCTATACAAGCTCTTGACAGAGTGTCAGCTATAAATAGCTCCTTGCCTGGCACATAGCTTACTTCTATCTGATACTTAAGAAGACGCAATTTCATTCTTTGTAACCTAGCTAATACTTTTCCTATTTCTTTGGCACATACCGATACCAATGGTTTGTGGTCGGTTTCCACATTAACCATCCTTAGATAGGTATACTGGTGAAAGCGTTCTAGCCCGAACGTGATTCCCATCATTTCTTTCTCGATTTGGGCATAATTGACTCCACTTGGCGTAAATCTTCGAGAAGCATAAGCTAAAGGGTGACCTTGTTGGCTTATGCATGCTCCTAATCCAGCCTTGGACGCGTCAGTTTGTAACGTTAAGGGTTTAGAGCTGTCAAAAATCCCTAACACTGGGGCGTTTATGAGCTGATATTTTAGTAAATTAAATGAATTATTATGTTCAAATGTCCATGTGAAATGGGTGTCTTGCCTCGTTAGCTCTCTTAGGGGGGCGGTGACCTGCGAAACGTTTGGCACAAACTGTCCTTAATGTTTTGCCATACCTAACAGACGCATCACATCATGTCGATTTTTGGGTGTTGGCATTTGAACAATAGCTCTTACTTGACCTTCATCAGTTTGAATGCCCTGCTCAGAAATTCTGCTACCCTTATACTGAACTTCAAGAACTCTGAACTGAAATTTGTCTTTGTTAAAACGGACTTTGTATTGCCTAGCTCTTTCTAACACCTGTGTCAGCGCTATGTCACGAGCCTGCGCATCCGTTTCGATACGATGATGTCATCGAAATAAACCTCAACTCCCGGAATGGCACTAAATATTTGTTGATTTAATCTTTGAAATATTTCGGGTGCTGAACTTATCCCATAGGGAAGTCGCATGAGCCTGTATCTTTCGTTCGGGATGTTAAACGTACAGAGGTCTGCGCTTTCTTCCGTAAGGGCTACGTTCCAAAACCCTTGACTCAAACGGTAAAAACCTTCATTCCGCTAAGGAGGGATATAATCTCCTCTGATCTGGGAACTGGGTGGTGTTCCCGTTTTATCGCTTTGTTTAGGTTATGGGGATCTAAGCACAACCTTAATGACCCGTCACGTTTCTCAATTATAACCAAACTACTGACCCACTCAGTCGGCTTGTTTACCCGCTCTACGATTCTTGCTTTCTCTAGACATTTAAGGTTTTTTTTATCTAGCTTGTCCTGTAAACTAATTGGAATTCGTCTTGGTGGACTGATGACTGGTTCAGCATCCTCTTTCAATTCGATTTTGTAAGTGAATGGCATTTTACCTACCCCACTTAATACATCTTCATACACTTTTAGTATGACTTCCTTACTGTCGCTCTGCTTAACTACTTTAACTCGCCTGATAAGATCTAGCCTAGTGCAAGCTTCCAGACCCAATAGGGGTTGACAATTGAGATTAACAACAGCAAATTTCACATTTGTCTTTAACCCTTTTTGATTTTAACATATTTGATCCACTGTACCTTCAGGTATGACTTTACTCTGACCATCTGCAAATGGCAATAACACTGTTTTAGTTTTATTCAGGCGACTACTAAGTTCTGCTTGGTCAAACATACTCAGTGGAAGTATGCTTACTTCGGCCCCGCAGTCTAACTTAAACTCTATTTCTTTCCCTTCTACTGACACGGTTTCGTGCCATGAACGAGGATTGTCCATTGTACTCACGGTTGTTATCTCATGAAAAAATATAGCACTGTCTGCATTATGTCCATTAGGGTCACTGTCTTCTTTGCTTGAGCCTGGTCCTTCTTCATCTTGGCGTACTTCATTGACCCGCTTCTTGAACGTTTTGGATTTTTCCTTCCGCTTCCGGCAACCTTTGGCGAAATGGTCCTTCTCTTTGCAGATCGCGCATTCCTTTCCCCATGCTGGACACTCACCATATTTTTGCGTGTAGTGACACTTCTTGCAGAGGTATGTGGAGGTTGACCTATTCTTATCCTTTCTGATGGAAACTGCATGGACCTTGTCTTCAGACTTCTTCTGTAGTTCACGTACCTGGTACCTTGAGTCTTCTGCGGCTCGGCAAAAATCAGCTGCTTTCTTAAGGCTTAGCTTCTGCTCCCCCAGTAGGCGTTCCTGCACCCGCTCGTCTTTGATTCCAAGGACTATTGCTAGTAATATTAAGTCTTCTTCCTTGTCCCCGAATTCACACAACGCGGCTGCCTTCTTCAGTTCTACAAGGAAATTGTCGAACATCTGTCCTTCTTTTTGGATTGTTTTAAAAAACTTGAATTGTTCAAAGAGCACATTCTTCCTCGGCTCGCAATGCTCAGTGAATTTCTTGAGCACGGTTTTCAGTTTATTTCTGTCTGCTTCCGTTTCGAATTTAAACATATTAAACGCTTCCAACGCCTCTAGACCGACGAGTTTAAGCAAAACCGATACTTGCGTTTCTTCGTCCTCCTTGTGGTTTTTTGACGCCCGGAAATATATTTCGAATTGCGGACGCCAACGCCTCCAATTTTCGGATACGTTGCCTGTCAGGCTTAATTCACCTGGTGGCTTGTAATTCGACGCCATTTCATCTTTTCTTCCAGCCAGACTAGAGTTCGGCCACGCCCTTCCTTCTGGAATGTTCTCGGCGTGGTCTAGGTATATCCAGTATTTTCGAGTTTCTTCTTTCTTCATTTGATTTTCGTGTTCAGACTTCTGAATGACTGACCACTTCTGACACCATGTCTTATATCGATTAACGTTGGGTTTGGTTGTTAATAAATATACCCCCATTCCACATATTATATGGCTTTATTGTTCACGACCTTACTCGGCCATTACCCAGTGTCAACTGTCGGCTGACGTGTGTATGATGTACGGGTAACAGGTACTGTTAAAAAAGAATACAGTGAAACCCCAAGGTCATACATTGTTGAGGATGAGCACGGAGGTACATTCCGACGTAAGAGACGTTTCTTGAAGCAATCGCCGAATCCACCTAAAACAATTTCATGTAATGTTCCTTTTAGTAACGGAGATCAAGGTACTAGTGTAGCTCGTGGTGATAACCAAGATACCGAATTATGTAACAAGATTGTAACAAGATTGGGTAGATTAGTTTCAAAACCGACCAGATTCAGAGAATACTAGGATGTAACCTTAGATGATGTAGGGCCGAACCATTTGTAACTTTTGTAATAAGTAACTTTGTAACTTTTGTAATTTGAAACTTTGTAATTTGAAGTTTTGTTACTTTTGTTATTTGAAGTTTTGTTAGTTGTAACTTTTGTAATTTGAGATTTTGTAAGTTGTAACTTTTGTAATTTGAACTTTTGTAGGTTGTAACTTTTGTATTTTTGTAATAACTAATTTGTAACTAATAAGTAATAACTATTGTGCAATCCCATGTAAGTGGGAAGGTGTCGTATAACATGTAGTCCTAGGGACTTTTGTAATACATCAGTTGGCACGACTCTGCCTGCCCAAGGAGGCCCCACGGAGGGTACACGTCACGTCAGCCGACGGTTGACACTGGGTAATGGCCGAGTAAGGTCGTGAACAATAAAATAGAGACCTGCATATCCGCGGATATCCGCTCAATCATGGCGGGTTGCGGATAAAAAGAGTAATTTTGGCTGCGGGTGCGGGGCGGGTGCGGGTTGTTGGTAAAAGTCAAAATTAAAAATTAAACGTGAATTTGTTGATTTTACGTTTCTCGTACTTATGTTGAGAACTGTACTTTTCGATGTTAACAACGATTTATGTCAAGTTCATAGGTAGAGTCGACCGGACACGGCAGGGTTGATGAATGATGAGACGGGCGGCTGAATGGATAAGTATCACTCATGCCTAATCTTGAGCGGCAACCGCACTTGAAGAACAGTGTGGACACTGGACATATCACTGCAGCAGTTAATGTATAAAATTAGTATAGTTTTAAGTTTTGAATTACGGGAGTTTTTTACCATGTAACATGATTGAATTGTTTACACCTAACATAATATTCGATAATTTACTGCTATTCAAGACAAAGCTTACTTATTGTTTGATACACCCCCCTTTACCCTCTAAAAAGAAATATCGACAACAACGTAGAACATATAGAAACATAGACAAAAAAGCGGGCTGCGGGTGCGGATCAGCATTTAAAAAAAAAGTGGGTTGCGGATGCGGGTTAAGTTTTAACTTTGCGGTTGCGGTTGCGGATAGCATTTTTCTGACCCGCGCAGGTCTCTAACAATAAAGCCTGATAATATGTGGAATTGGGGAACAACCAAACCCAACGTAAATCGATATAAGACAGGAACAGTAACACGTACGCGTAAAACGCACCGGAACAGTATTCCGATGCGTTCCGGCGCAATCCGACCCCTGTGCAGTTAAAGTAACATCCTTACGCGTAGTCGCTTGTTCATATGTCGTTACAAAACTTAACACTGAGAAGATATCTTGTAACCGAACTAGAAGCTGGAACAGCAGCGCCGCGTGGTAGCCAAACTTGTCAGTAAGCTTCCCCATTGAAGGCACAATTCAATCGTGCAGTTCTGCTTTAATTTGAACGACGCCACCGACTAACTTGAATTTTAGAAATGTATTTTAACCGTGCAAAGCATATTTTATACTCACCATCTGCGACCAAGTCAGCGAAGGCATATCTCCAGGCTCCGTTCTGTTCCCGAACTCTGCATCCGACAACCCACTGTTTTGAGCCCATCACATCCAGCTGAATGCCACAATCGCCCATTTCCAGTCCACGGCCCGTGTAGTTGTAAGCGTTGACACCTGGGAAGGGGCGGCCAGACTCAGCTCTTGGGCCTTGACTTAGGTCTAGGATGGGGTTTTTGAATTTCAGGTCGGGGATGAAGTGAAACTGGCACCCAACGAGGGGCACTGTGACGTCACATCTGAAGACCACCTGCTGCAGAGTCTTGTTGATGCGCACGTGACTCGGAGAGATGGATAACTTGAAGGAGGCGTCTGAAACACACATATAACTGATTATTTGAGCTCGTCTAAGGTGTGTGTGTGTGTATGTGTTAATGTGTGTATGTGTGTATGTGTGTATGTGTGTATGTGTGTGTATGGGTTTGTGTGTATGTGTGTATGTGTGTGTGTGTGTGTGTGTGTGTGTGTGTGTGTGTGTGTGTGTGTGTGTGTGTGTGTGTGTGTGTGCTGTGTGTGTGTGTGTGTAGGTGTGTGTGTGTGTGTGTGTGTGTGTGTGTGTGTGTGTGTGTGTGTGTGTGTGTGTGTGTGTGTGTGTGTGTGTGTGTGTGTGTGTGTGTGTGTGTGTGTGTGTGTGTGTGTGTGTGTGTGTGTGTGTGTAAAAACAGCCCGTTTGCAGGGCCGTCTTAATGTTTTTTGGCACATTGGCCCGTCAACCAATGCCGTATCCCCCCCACCCCACTAACGGCAACACTATATTTTTCACTCACCGGTCTCCATCGCCGAGACTCCGCCAATTTTTTATTTCAGGTTTCTTTATTTACATTAAGGAAAATAACATCACAAATACAAACGCATTATGGTGTTTACTTTGCCTATGTCCGCTTAACTGGATACAGATAGTTATTTACGAAGTATCGACACCAAGGTTTCGTTTTATCTTTAATTAAAATAACATAATGATGATCAAAGCATTATTATTATTATTATTACAAACGAAATGTGTCTAGCTATATTTCGATTGGGTGTATGTTTCAAGGTATCTAATTAATGTGTATTTAACAACAGAAATCTATTTCTAACTGTCTCTTTCCAAACAAAAATTCGAACATTAGAACATATTTATATTTTCCAGCTCTAATATATAACGAAGTATCTTCCTGTGTATAACTTACTTCCTTAGTACCAGTAATTACCAGTAAGGAACGATGACAATCCCTAAATTTAATGTGATCATTTATCTCTTGCATGGTGGTATTGTCAATTTGCCCCCACTCTTCTTGCGTGAAAGGGATATTTTTCCATATATCAGTGTAAAACTTTAATTTTTCATCTATGCGGACGTGCGACTTTTCTAAGTAGTAACGTAAATTGTAATAAATTTTACAAATAGTTCAAAGTCAGTGGGTAGGTAATTAATTCCATACCGTTATAAGGTATTATAACATCCATTTTTAATAAGTTCGTTTCTATTGTTGTTATTTACACTAATAATTTTTGTATACCAACCATTCAAATAATACACAGCTTTGTTTCCATATTTTTCAGTTTACATTCCCTTATATGTATATATTTCTTCATTATTAATGGTAAATGCAGAAACTTTGTACTCTTCAGTCGGATCTAAATTTTACCAATGTGTGTACAAATAGTCTTCTAATCTTTCCCTAAACTGTTATATCTCCTCTTCTTTCTCCAAAAGTTGTTTATGTTCTTTCTTTATTGCGTCTTTTTTTTCAAATACTCTATATCATCCGCCTTTTGGTTTCTAATTCTTCCAGTACTTCTTTTCGTTCCCTTGTCGATGTTATGTTAGCTGGCGACAATGGATTTATTTCTTTAGCAGTATATGGCTATAAGGAGAGAGCTTGTTATTGTTATTGGCTATTTTCCTTAAGACACATGAAACCATATTACTTGTAGAGACAAGTCCCACGTTATGGATATCGATACGATCTGATGTCCTTGACACATACTTGCATGAGAATAGCTTTCTCATACTTTGACGAATGTGCCTAAACACATGCTATTAGAATGCCAAGGAAATCAAAGGTACACTAAAGTAGTAATTTTAGAATAACGTGCCCCACAAAATTGTCTATGTTTTGATTTTCGGTTAAACTGTTATTTGTTTGGTTTACTATAATCCAGTATGACTACCAAAGTAATGGAGTTATCACAACTGATGCTGACATAAAAATATGTATACAAAATACATACATTACATACGCCTAATTACGTCAAATCATAATTTGCATGTAGGCAAATACTAAGTGCACAGAAAATAGAAAATACACGGCAGTGTGCATGTTCCACACTTAAAACAGAATTCACAATATAAAAACACCAAGCGATACAGGCGCAGTATTTTATTACAAAGCAGAGTTAATGTTCAGTGTTGCATGGAAAAGTGGAAAAATATATGTATAATAAATACTGCACATTTCAGCATAGTACTTTAAACTGGAATATTTTACTTTCAACAATCATTTAACATCGTGTTAAACATTTCTCTCATTAGGCCATTTTAATATTTAACTTCCATTAAGTACGATGTTGGCACTTTTAAAAGCATTGCTAAGTCAGTAATGGCTAAACGTTGTTATTATCATTGAATAAACCAGTACTACGACGACCAAGAAAATATTTGAGCAGTATGTAGTACCCCCTCATTGAATTATATACCAACCAATGTATAATTGAAATCGCACTATCGATTTGAAAATTTGACGCTAGTGCCTAGCAATGATGCACTATTTGCACATGATGGGAAAGATTGGAACGGGAAAATAGACGATTAAATTGACCATTGACATTTCTGACTGATATACAGGTACGTCACTCACCGCGACCACCGACCCGATCCCCAGGATCGCTCCGAGCGATGGTAGCGGTCGCCTCTAACCGTTCCTCGAGAGCCACGTGGGTCACTACGCATCTCAGCAACCTGGCTTCGTCCCCCGGCTGGGTCACGTACACCAGTCTCTGCATGTGCGGTTGTACGTCCCACGGCCACTTCCACACGTCCTGGATACTCGACATAGAATCGTCCACCCGGTCGTCGCGCACCACCTTGTTGCCGACGTACCACGTGATGTTTGGCACCGGGCGTCCTCCGTCCACATGGCACCAGGCTTTCAGGGGGTTTCCTTGCTCGACCTTGAGAACCGGCGCGGCAGGTTTGGCTGAAACGTGGAGGAGAAATAGTGACTGACTTGTCCCAAGCTGTCTACTTTCATGCTGATGTAATAGTGCGAACTTAATGTTTACTTATGAAGTTCCTAAAGCCCCGTCTGGGACCGGGAAGGAATTTGAACCAGAGGGGAATATGCCGTTCGTCGGAGGCGAACAAATTATATGTTCTCCCTTTTGCCTTTCTCCCGTCTTTTCCTTAATAAACGTTATTCCTCCCACTTATCCCTTTTCTTCCAATCTGCTTCACCGTTTGGTCCCCGAGTAGATAAGGTAGAGTACGTAGCTCTAGCGACAAATAGGCTTATGTCCTATATGACATTCTAAGGTCCGAATTCACTAAACTTTTGTATCGACCTATTGCTAATCTCGGATTGGTTACCATGGTTTCAACAAACATTACATACAAAATGCATCGTGGTCTACCTGGCGCTATTTTTGATCTCCGATTCTCAGAAAATCGCCAGTTTAAAGTTTGGTGATACTGGCCCTAACGCAATGGCGCACGCACGATGCGGTTTTTGGGAAAGATGATGGAAAACCTTGCATAGTATCAAGCGTTATTGCTATTGTGGTTATTTTTAATTTATATATTTATGCTACATCACATTTTATGCTTAAAACTGTGTTAAAAACTAAGATAAATGTTGATTAACTAACGCTAATTTAAATACGTTCCTAGGAATGTGTGAGATTAACTAACTAAGACACGTTTTCATAAATGACAAAGTCTAAGTCTCATTTGTTGCTGATTGGTTGTTCCACTAAAGCCTGGTTTCTACTGAGGCAACATTTGGGCGACATGCAACACGCGACATTGGCGCACACAGCAGTCGGTTTTCAACTGAGTCAACACGGTGCGTCATGTAGCATGCGGCCGTGTGGCATGCGACGTGTCGCGACCTGTCGGGCCCACAATCACGCCGCATGCGTCAGTGTCGGCCTGGATCCAGCAGCGGATGGATAGATGCGACAATTTCTGGGCGACAAGATGGAGTGGACTAGTGAGAAAACTGTACAATTTATTGAAGATTATCACAAAGCTCCAACCAAACCTATGGAATGTAACTCGTGAAGATTATAAAAACAATGAAGTAAAACCGGATGGGTTCCGTGGTTCTGGGGGGGTTGGGGGGCGAGAGGCATACTTACTAGAATTATTGTTTTCCATAAACTATATTGCACTATTGATATAATTAAAAAGTTATTTTATGAAACAAAACAATTACAACGAGGATAATTATTAGGTTGATAAATTAAGTAAAAATAATCATAATAATAATACTTGCATATTTCTCAAAAATACATCATTACGCATACTGCATCGCGCGCGCAGCATCACGCATACTGGCAAATTCTCAAGTTTCAACTTTTAGTCTTAAACTTTAGTTATTATGTTATCGTGTTGAGCCTCCTTGGCATTTAGATAAAGTATTCAGGGCCTCGTCAGGGGTACCACGATGTGGTTGTGAATTACAGGTTATTGTTATGTAGTAAAATAATCAAGCTCTGTTATTATTACAGGTTATTGTAATGTAGTAAAATAAACAAGCTCTTTTATTATTACAGGTTATTGTTATGTTGTAAAATAAACAAGCTCTGTTATTATAACAAGTTATTGTTATGTAGTAAAATAAACAATTTCTGTTATTATTACAAGTTATTGTTATGTGTATATTATAATAATAATAATAATAATAATAATAATAATGATAATGATAATGATAATGATAATAATAATAATAATAATAATAATAATAATAATAATAATAATAATAATAATAATAATAATAATAATAATAATAATAAAAATAATAATAATAATAATAATAATAATAATAATAATAGTAATAATAATAATAATAATAATAATAAAAATAATAATAATAATAATAATAATAATAATAATAATAATAATAATAATAATAATAATAATAATAATAATAATAATAATAATAATAATAAAAATAATAATAATAATAATAATGTAATACGAAACAGCCACACACTCGGCGACTGCGTACAGTGCCGTTAAAAACAGATTGCAACTTTTCGACACATCAAGTCACAAACAAATTTATTGTAGGGCATTTTGTAGAAGTACATATTCGTGCTAGGAAGCATGTTATCGGTAGAGAAACGATGCACATTTAAACTCAATCGATTTTTGATAAGTGCCCAATTTTATCGGTGGTTTTACTATCTCAAGGCAAAAGTTTTTTGTAAATGGGAATTACTATAATAAAAGTTGCACTGTGCAACTTGGTAGCAACAAGCCAAAAAATCACGTTTTCTTTAATTTCAAACCGCCTGCTTTTAAAGCATGGTATCTTTAAGGCCCGGTATTATAACGCCCGGCTAAATATTAAGCCTACCGCTAACTTGATTTCTCCATGGCAACCACCAATCCTAAGCGTGGTTTCATAGGAAAAACCAAGTCAGCCCAGTGCTTAACGTTTAGCCTGGCGTTATAATACCGGACATTAGTCATGTTTTCCATATTTCAGGGTGGACTTATACAAATGATAGTTTGTTTTTTTCACCTAACTATCCCTTTATGTTCTTCCTTTAGACGTCATTATAAAATCTAACAAAGTACGTTGGAATCAGCTACTTCCTGGCCGACGCAAACCAGCTATAACCATTTGTTAACGTGGTCTCTGTAAACTTACTCACCAGCGACAATAATGCTGATAAATCCAACGCCCTTGCCGGTGATGGCGTCATCCCCCATGCGACAGAGAGCCGGTCCATTATTTAGCTCCGACACGTTGGTAAGTCTGAGCCCACACTCGCCCCTCTGCATCCTCCTTCCAGCGTAGACCTGGAGTGGCCGCGAGTGGGGACATGGGGGATCTTCATAACAGTTGAGTCGAGGCAGAGCATTCAATTCTAAGGTGCAGTTGCTCGCGGACTCGGGACCTTTGCACATGAGGTTCAGGTCGCGGCCAGGTAGGACGACCGGCGTCCTGGATTCCACTTTCACCTCTTTGTTGAACTGGTGGTCTGCAGGCGACAGAACAACACAATGAGTTGTATTTATTCCGCACTTGCGAAGACGGGAAGCGAAATGATTGCATTTTCGTGTCTCCAAGCAGAAAATTACAGTTGGCAAAAGTATAACCAGTTGTATCGAGCTACTGAATGTAAGCTTGGGGTGCCTTGAGTCAAAACATGTTGGGAACCACTGAAGTTATAAATCGGTAATGGTAATATTCTAAGCTTGTGGTTATGAGGTGTAGTTCCAATAAACCAGGAAAAAATACGTTTTTCAGCCACATTTCATGATTGCTATGTATATACAACGTCGGAATAAATATATTGGTAAAAATGGTATGAAATATCTTCTAATACTGTTACCCCTCCGATATATTTTTTTAAATATATACACCTAAACTAATTAACACTAACAGCTCTCTGGGTATAGAATGCCGCCTGTATATTTCGTAGTAATGCTTTGCATATCGGCTTATACCGCTACACTTAAAGCACTTCTAAACAAGTACTTGTGGTTCGTCAGCGCTTTTTCTCATATTTTTACGAGACGAAACAATAACGCTTACGTGTGAAACGCACCGGAAGAGTGTGGTCCAGTAGGTGGCTCGTTGTCCAGTGGTTAGCATCCCTGCTTCCAATGCAGAAGGTCCCGGGTTCAAATTCCCGCTTCAGGCAGAAGTTTTTTAACTTCTAATGTGGATTCAATTCCATTACTTCTTGGCTTAGGAATAAATAAACGGTGACTTTGGAGCCGTCCTAGCAACGAAGCACTCAATAAATTCAAAGTTGTTCCGAATCGGCCTTGTTGATTCTGGCATTTGTCCGCAGGTGTTCGCACTGTCCAATCACTGATTCATATGTTTCGTATTTGAAATATCGATCTTTGATTGGTTATCGCTCACTGGTCGATGGTGTTCGAAGCCTACAGGGTTGGTTTAGTCACTATAAATTAAAGTCCCCCACTGCAAATCAGTTTAATTACTATGTGGGTAGACTCTAAATGTGAATTTATTTATTTATTTATTAATTTATGCGTTCCGGCGCAATCCGATCCCTGTACAGTTAAAGTTACATCCTTACGCATAGTAGCCCGTACATCCGTCGTTACAAACTTTAGCACTGAGAAGCCATCTTGTAACCGAAATAGGAGCTAGAACAGCAGCGCTGCGCGGTGGCCAAAATTGGCAGTAAGCTTCCCCATTGATGGCACAATTCAATGGTGCAGTTATGCTTTAGTATGAACGACCCCACCGACTAACTTGAATTTTTGAAATGTATTTTAACCAGTCAAAGTTGTTATACTCACCATTTGCGACCAAGTCAGCGAAGGCATATCTCCAGGATCCGTTCTGTTCCCGAACTCTACATCCGACAAACCACTGTTTAAAGCCCATCACATCCAGCTGAATGCCACAATCGCCCATTTCCAGTCCACGGCCCGTGTAGTTGTAATTGTTGATACCTACGAGGGGGCGGCCAGACTCAGTTCTGGGGCCTTGACTTAAGTCTAGGAGGGTGTTGTTGAATTGCAGGTTGGAGATGAAGTAAAACTGACACCCAACGAGGGGCACTGTGACGTCACATTTAAAGACCACCTGCTGCAAAGACGTTTTGATGCGCACGTGACTCGGAGAGATGGATAACTTGAAGGAGGCGTCTGAAACACACATATCAACTATTTATTTGGGCTCGTCTACAGGGTGTGTGTGTGTGCGTGTGCGTGTGTGTGTGCGTGTGCGTGTGCGTGTGCGTGTGCGTGTGCGTGTGCGTGTGCGTGTGCGTGTGCGTGTGCGTGTGCGTGTGCGTGTGCGTGTGCGTGTGCGTGTGCGTGTGCGTGTGCGTGTGCGTGTGCGTGTGCGTGTGCGTGTGCGTGTGCGTGTGCGTGTGCGTGTGCGTGTGCGTGTGCGTGTGCGTGTGCGTGTGCGTGTGCGTGTGCGTGTGCGTGTGCGTGTGCGTGTGCGTGTGCGTGTGCGTGTGCGTGTGCGTGTGCGTGTGCGTGTGCGTGTGCGTGTGCGTGTGCGTGTGCGTGTGCGTGTGCGTGTGCGTGTGCGTGTGCGTGTGCGTGTGCGTGTGCGTGTGCGTGTGCGTGTGCGTGTGCGTGTGCGTGTGCGTGTGCGTGTGCGTGTGCGTGTGCGTGTGCGTGTGCGTGTGCGTGTGCGTGTGCGTGTGCGTGTGCGTGTGCGTGTGCGTGTGCGTGTGCGTGTGCGTGTGCGTGTGCGTGTGCGTGTGCGTGTGCGTGTGCGTGTGCGTGTGCGCGTGTGTGTAAAAACAGCCCGTTTGCAGGGCCGTCTTAATGTTTTTTGGCACATAGGCCCGTCAACCAATGCCGCATCCCCCCCACCCCACTAACGGCAACACTATAATTTTCACTCACCGGTCACAATCGCCGAGACTCCGACAATTTTTCATTTCAGGTTTCTTTATTTGCATTAATCAAAACAACATAACAAATATACAAAGGTATTTTAGTGTTTAATTTGCATATGTCCGCTTTATGAGACACATATAGTTATTTACGAAGTATCGACACCAAGGTTTATTATTACCATTAATTAAAACAACATTGTAATGACAAAAGCATTATTATTAATACAAACAAAATATGTCTATCTTTTTTTCGATTGGTTGTATGTTTTAAGGTATCTTATAAATGTTTATGTTATAACTAAAATCCTTTTCTACCAGTTCTCTCTCAAAACAAAAATTCGAACATTAGAACATATTTATATTTTCCAGCTCTAATTTATAACGAAGTATCTTCCTGTGTATATCTTCCTTAGTACCAGTAATTATCAGGAAGAAACGATGACAATTCCTTAATTTAATGTGATAATGTATCTTTTGCATGGAAGTATTGTTAATTTGCCCCCTCATCTTCTTGCGTGGAAGGGATATTTTTCCATATATCGGTGTAAAACTTTAAATTTTTTATCCATGCGGACGTGCGACTTTGCTAATTTGTAACGTCATTTGTAATAAATTCTACAAATAATTCTTCTGTGGTTAAGACGTTAAGCTGATTAATTCTTTACCGTTATAAGGAGTTATAACATATCCATTTTTAATAAGTTTGTTTCTATTGTTGTTACCCACACTTATAATTTTTGTATACCAACCTTTCAAATAATACACAAAATATTTTTCAGCTTACACTCCCATAAACGTGTATATGTCTTTATTAATAAAGATAAATGCAGAAACATTGTACTCCCAAGTCGGATCTAAAGTTTACCAATGCGTGTATAAATAGTTTTCTAATCTTTCCCTAAACTGTTATATCTTCTCTTCTTTCTCTAAAAGTTGATGAAATTCTTTCTTTATTGCGTCTGTTTTTTTTAAACACTTTTAATCGTCCGCCTTTTGGTTTCTAATTATTTCAGTATTTGTTTTCGTATCCTTGTCGATGTTATGTTAGCTGGCGACAATGGATTGATTTCTGTGGCAGTATATGGAGAGAGTTTGTTATTCTTATTGGCTATTTTCCTTAAGACACACAGAACCATATTACTTGAAGAGGCAACTCCCATCTCATGGATATCGATACAGTCTGATGTTCTAGACACATACTTGCATGAGAATAGCTTTCTCATACTTTGACGAACGTGCCTAAACACGTTTAATTATAATACCAGGGCAATCGTCTTTAAACAAGGTACACTAAAGTCATTATTTTAGAAAAACCTGCCCAAGAAAATTATCTATGTTTGGATTTTCGGATAAATTATTTTTTGTTTTGTTTATTATAATCCAGTATGACTTACAAAATAATGGATTTATCACAACTGATGCTGAGATAAAAATATCTATACAAAATAGTGAAATACATAGGCCTACATCACAAAAACAATACGCCCACATACACCTACATTACGTCAGATCGTAATAAGCATCTAGGCAGATATGAAGTGCACAGTTCATATACGGCAGTGTGCATGTTCAACATTTTAAACAGAATTCAAAAACATAAAAAAATAAAGCGTTACAGGCGCAGTATTTTATTATAAAGCAGGAGTTTAAGTTCAGTGTTGCATGGAGAAGTGTAAAAATATATGTAGAATAGAATTAATGCACATTTCAGCATAGTGCCGTAGACTAGAATATTTTGCTATCATTAGTCATGTTACCTTGTGTTACAAATTTCTAAATTTGGGCTATAACAATAGTATACTTCCATTAAGTACGATGTTGGCACTTTTAAGAGCATTGCTAAGTCAGTAATGACTAAACGTTGTTATTATCATTGAATGTGAATTGAATCCCCTCGTAGAATTCTTAACTTACTAATGTACACTTAAAATCGAACTACCGATTTGAAAAGTTTACGCTAGGGCCTAGCAATGAGGCACTATTTGCACATGATGGGAAAGATTGGAACGGGAAAATAGACGATTAAATTGACCATTAACATTTCTGACTGATATACAGGTACGTCACTCACCGCGACCACCGACCTGATCCACAAGATCGCTCCGAGCGATGGTAGCGGTCACCTCTAACGGTTCCTCGAGAGCCACGTGGGTCACTCCGCATCTCAGCAACCTGGCTTCGTCCCCCGGCTGGGTCACGTACACTAGGCTCTGCATGTGCGGTTGTACGTCCCACGGCCACTTCCACTCGTCCTGGTAGCTCCACGGCTTATCGTCCACCCGGTCGTCGCGCACCACCTTGTTGCCGACGTACCACGTGATGTTTGGCACCGGGCGTCCTCCGTCCACATGGCACCAGGCTTTCAGGGGGTTTCCTTGCTCGACTTTGAGAACCGGTGTGGCAGGTTTGGCTAAAACGTGGAGGAGAAGTAATGACCGACTTGTCCCAAGCTTATTACTCTCATGCTGATCCAATAGTGCCAACTTAATGTTTACTATGTAGTTCCTAAAGCCCCATCTGGGAACGGGAAATAATTAAAACCAGTGGGGAATATGCCGTTCGCCGGAGGCGAAAAGATTAGGTTGTCTCATTTGCCCTTTTCCCGTCTCTTCCTTAATGAACGTAATTTCTCCCACTTATCCCTTTGCTTCTTATCTGCTTCACCGTTTGGTACCCGGGTAGAATAGGTACACTGGGTAGCTCTAGCGAATCGGCTTATGTCCTATACATGACATACATGACTAAGGTCCAAATTCACCAAACTCTTTAATCGACGATTTACTAATCTCGGATTAGTAACCATGGTTTCAACAAACATTACATACAAAATGTATCGTGGTCTACCTGGTGCTATTTTTGATCTCCGATTCACAGAAAATCGCCAGTTTAAAGTTTGGTGAAACTGGCCCTAACGCAATGGCGCACGCAGGATTTGGTTTTGGGGAGGGGCGATAAAAAACCTAGCAGAGTATCAAGCGTTATTGCTATTGTGGTAGTTTTCAAAGTATGTAAAATATGTTACATCATATTTTATGCTGAAACTGAGTTAAAACTAAGATAAATGTTGATTAACTAACGCTTATTTACATTACTAGAAATGTTTAAGGTTTAATAACCACGACACGTTTTCATAGAAGTCTAATAATCTTAGCTTTATTTGTTGCTGATTGGTTGTTCCTCTAAAGCCTGGTTTCCACTAAAGGCAACATTTGGGCAACATGCAACACGCGACATTGTCGCACACAGCAGTCGGTTTACAACTGAGTCAACACGGTGCGTCATGTAGCATGCGGCCGTGTGGCATGCGACGTGTCGCGACCTGTCGGGCCCACAATCACGCCGCATGCGGCAGTGTCGGCCTGGATCCAGCAGTGGGTGGCTAGGTGTGACAATTTCCGTGCGACAAGATGGAGTGGACTAGTGAGAAAACTGTACAATTTATTGAAGATTATCACAAATCTCCAGAATTATAAAATAATATGTAACTCGCCAAGATTATAAAAACAATAAAGTAAAAAGGGATGCATTCCGTGGTTCTAGGGGTTGGGTGGAGGGGGGGGGGGGGGGGTGAGAGGCATACTTACTAGAATTGATGTTTTTCATAAACTATATTGCACTGTTGATATAATTAAAAGGTAATTTTATTAATGAAAACAATTAAACGAGGATAATTATTAGGTTGATAATTATAATAATTAATAATCGTAATAATAATACTTACATATTTCTCAAAAATACATCATTTAAGTATCATAATTTAAGCAGCACTAGGATAATTAATTAAGGTTTCTGTTATTTCAGTGTTCACTGGCCGCCGTTAATTTAGCTTTAAAAATTTGTATCGGTTTTACAAATCACTCTCCCTCTAAGCATACTGATCCTGCCATGGTACACGTAACACGAACCTGATCAGTTTTGCCTCACGAAAGTTGATATCGTTCTTTTTATCTGGGCCAAACCTTTAAAAGCAAAAATTCATAATCTAACTGACTCATCAGCGTAAAAGTTTTAAAATGTGCTTTGTCGTCAGCCAACAACTTGTCAGAAAAATCACCATGTACTTAATTGGACCTCATGAAAAATTCTCGCCACCACCATCGGGCACGTCTTCTCCTACGTCCATGGAGAATAACGATGTACGCTGCTGCTGCAATAGTCTGCAAGACATACTCGTCGGTCAAAGTGAGCCAGACAACTGTTGCCTTGGTGGAAATACGTTTGTGGTTTGCTACACGTCTCCACAAGTAGCGCATGCTACATGGGGTAACTCGTGTAGCATGGCACACCAATTTTGACGCACTGCCAACATGCCGCATACTACAAATAACAACATGTTGCCAGCCGCAAGCTACATGTTACCCGTTGTCGCAAGCAGTGGAAACAATAAATATGCGTGTTTAGGACCTTCGAACTTTAGACCTATCAACTGGTTTCACGACTTGTAATTCCTTAACATGTTTTCATTTTGTGAACGGCCAAACGTAATTCTCAAGTTTCAACTTTTAGTCTTAAACTTTAGTTATTATGTCATCGTGACGAGTTTCCTTGGCAATAAGATAAAGTATCAAGGCCCTGTCAGGGGTAACTACTATGTGGTTGTGAATGAGGGCCAAAGCCAACGCCAAAGCAAGTTCAAAGCAAGGCCAAAGCAAGGCCAAAGCAACGCCATAGCAAGGCCAAAGCAAGGCCAAAGCAAGGCCAAAGCAAGGCCAAAGCAAGGCCGTTCAGGTGGT
The DNA here is from genome assembly GCA_945910005.1 of Isoperla grammatica. Classification (NCBI taxonomy): domain Eukaryota; kingdom Metazoa; phylum Arthropoda; class Insecta; order Plecoptera; family Perlodidae; genus Isoperla; species Isoperla grammatica. The sequence continues at coordinate 114,595 of CAMDTW010000266.1, read as the reverse complement.
CTTCTGCTGTTGTGCTCCGTAAGTAACGGTTAACCTGTGTACACACGCCTGTTACAATTACAAGTTGTTTTTATGTAGTAAAATAAACAAGCTCGTTATATATAGAAAATCATAAAAGTGGGTTTCTTAGGCTCTGAGGGCAGGGGGCTTTAACCTCCATAACACCCTCCACCCTCTTCCCGGGTGCGCCAATGTATTATATTTTACAAAACTTTTGATTTTGTTGTTAAACACCAAATATTGCAATAAATCAATAGTCTAATATCTTCTTGAAACAGGTTCAGTAATTATAAAGTGCGGTTCAACAAAGAGTTGACGTACAAGTGAGGCTGGGTCACTCCACGAAGGAAAACCCACTTCTTGCAGTGTTTGAAAGAACGCCAGTAATCTGTTGATTTTTGTTGAATCATCGCGCATGAAAAAGGCAAATCCCTACGTTTAGATAGAAATTGGAGTTTCAAAATACAATTGCCTTATTAATCAATACATTCCTGTCTAATCCCGGGATAGAATAACACTAGGGTTAACTTGCTATACGTAAGGTGCGCATAAATGAGTTCTCCTCCCCCCCCCCTTTCACCCCTTTCTTTTCGTCCCCAATTTCAAACTTTTCGTCCTACTTGTCCTGTTCTTTCAAGGTCAAGTGAAAGTCTCCAAAATCAACAATGAGTTTCAAGTGCTTGAAATTCAGTTGTGTGTAAAATTAAATTAATATAAGTTGCTTCAAAGCAAGTACAAAAAACGTAAACATAACGCTATTCTACTAGCTTCACTTCGCCAGCTCTGCTGCATTTTTCTTCTAAAGCGTAGTACGGCTGTATCGGTTCTGAGCTCGCTAGCGCCTTCCCGATAGACAGAGCACTCATTGCATAATACGAGACCTGCCACAACACTCAGCGACTGCGTACAGTGCCGCTCAAAACAGATTGCAACTTTTCGACACATCAAGTCACAAACAAATTTACTGCCGGGCATTTTGTGAAAGTACACCTGGTTCTAAGAAGCTATTATCGGTAGAGAAACGATGCACATTTAAACTTTTGATCGATTTTTGATTAGTGCCCTATTTTAGCGGTGGTTTTACTATCTCAAGGCAACATTTTTTTGCTGATGGGAATTACCATGATAAAAGTTGCTCGGTGCTACTTGGTAGCAACAAGCCAAAATTGTCAAATAATTTAATTTTTTAACCGCCTGCTTTTAAAGTATGGTATCTTTGAGTCATGCTTTCCATATTTGTGGGTGGACAAACATAAATGATAGTTTTTTAGTTTTTCACCTCACTATCCCTTGTAGTTCTTCCTCTAGACGTCATAATATTATCTAACGAAGTACGTTGGAATCAGCTACTTCCTAGCCGACCCAAACCAGCTATAAATACGTGTTGACGTGGTCTCTGTAGACTTACTCACCAGCGACAATAATGCTGATGAATCCAACACCCTGGGCCTTGAAGAGGTAATCCGTCATGCGACAGAGAGCAGGTCCATTATTAAGCTCTGACACGTTGGTAAGTCTGAGCTTACACTCGCCCGTCTGCATCCCCCTTCCAGCGTAGACGTGGGGTGGCCGCGAGTGGGGACATGGGGCATCTTCATTACAGTTTAGTCGATGCAGAGCATTCAATTCTAAGGTGCAGTTGCTCGCGGACTCGGGACCTTTGCACGTGAGGTTCAGGTCGCGGCCAGGTAGGACGACCGGCGTCCTGGATTCCACTTTCACCTCTTTGTTGAACTGGTGGTCTGCAGGCGACAGAACAACACAACGAGTTGTATGTATTCCACACTTTCGAAGACGGGAAGCGAAATGATTGCATTTTCTTGTCTTCATGCAGAAATTTACCGTTTGGGAAACTATAACCAGTTGTATCGAGTTACTGAATGTAAGATGGCGGTGCCTTGAGTCAAAACATGTTGGGAACTACTGCAGTTATAAATCAGTTAATTTATTATTCTTAGCTTATGGTTATAAGGTGTAGTTCCAATAAACCCGGAACAATTACCATTATGCAGCCACATTTCAAGATCGCTATGTATACACAACATCGAAATAATGATATTGGTAATAAAAGTAGAACATATATTCTAATATTGTTACCCCTCCGATATTATTTTATAAATATATATCCCTAAACTAATTGACACTAACAGCTCTCTGGGTTTAGAATGCCGGCTGTATATTTTGTAGTAATGCTATAACGGCTTATATTGCTACACCTAAAGCACTTCTAAACAAGTACGTGTGGTTCGTTAGCGCTTTTTCTCATATTTTGACGAGAGGAAACAATAACACGTTCGCGTGAACGCACCGGAACAGTGTTCCGATGCGTTCCGGCGCAATCCGATACCTGTACAGTTAAAGTTCTATCCTTACGCGTAATCGCCCGTACATCTGTCGTTACAAACCTTAGCACTGAGAAGCTTACTTGAAACCGAACTAGAAGCTGGAACAGCAGCGCTGCGCGGTGGCCAAACTTGTCAGTAAGCTTCCCATTGAGGGCACAATTCCATCGTGCATTCATGCTTTAGAATGAACGACCCCACCGACTAACTTGAATTTTTGAAATGTATTTTAACCATGCAAAGTTGTTATATTCACCATTTGCGACCAAGTCAGCGAAGGCATATCTCCAAGATCCGTTCTGTTCCCGAACTCTACATCCGACAAACCACTGTTTAAAGCCCATCATCACATCCAGCTGAATGCCACAATCGCCCATTTCCTGTCCACGGCCCGTGTAGTTGTAAGCGTTGACACCTGGGAAGGGGCGGCCAGACTCAGTTCTAGGGCCTTGACTTAAGTCTAGGAGGGTGTTGTTGAATTGCAGGTTGGAGATGAAGTGAAACTGACACCCAACGAGGGGCACTCTGACGTCACATCTGAAGACCACCCGCTGCCGAAACTTGTTGATGCGCACGTGACTCGAAGAAATGGATAACTTAAAGAAGTCGTCTGAAACACACATATTAACTGTTAATTTGGGCTTGTCTATAGGGTGCGTGTGCGTGTGCGTGTGCGTGTGCGTGTGCGTGTGCGTGTGCATGTGCGTGTGCGTTTGCGTGTGCGTGTGTGTGTGTGTGTGGAAAAACAGCCCGTTTGCAGGGCCGTCTTAATGTTTTTTTGCACATAGGCCCGTCAACCCATGCCGCCTGCCCTCCACCCTAAAACGGCAACACTATATTTTTCACTCACCGGTCTCCATCGCCTGGACTCCGACATTATTTTATTTCAGGTTTCTTTATTTACATTAATCAAAATAACATAACAGTTACAAACGCATTATAGTGTTTAGTTTACTTATGTCCGCTTCATAAGATACAGATAGTTATTTTATGAAGTATTGCCACCAAGGTTTCTTTATTATTAAAATGAATTAAAAAAACATAAGAATTACAAAAGCATTATTTTTTTTACAAACAAAAAATGTCTATCTATATTTCGATTGGGTGTATATTTTAAGGTATCTATTTAATGTTTATTCTTTGACTGAAATCTATTTCTACAGTTTCTCTCTCCAACCAAAAATTCGAACAGTAGAACATATTAATATTTTCTAGCTGTAATATATAACGAAGTATCTTCCTATTTATAACTTCTTTCCTTAGATCCAGTAATTACCAGTTAGGAACATTGACAGTCCCTAAAGTTAATGTGATCATTAATCTCTTTAATGGTTGTATTGTTAATTTTCCCCCTCATCTTCTTGCGTGAAAGGGATGTTTTCTATACATCATGTAAAACTTTAATTTTTTTATCTATGCGGACGTGCGACTTTGCTAAGTTGTAACGTAATTAATTTTAATTGATTCTACAAATGATTCCTGTGTAGGTAGTTAGTTATGCAAATTAATTCCATACCGTTATAAGGATTTTAAACATATACATTTTTAATAAGTTCCTTTTTATAGTTGTTCTATACACTTTTAAATGTTGTATGCCACGTTTTAAATAATACACAGCTTTGTTTTCATATTTTGCAGCTTACTTTCCTACATACGTGTATACGTCCTCCAGTCGGTTCTTAAATGTTCCAATGTGTCGAAATAGCCTTATTATCTTTCCCTATACTGTTACATCTTCTCTTCTTTCTCCAAAAGTTGTTCATATTGTTACTTTATTGCGTCTGTCTTTTTTCCAAATACTCTATATCTTCCGCTTTTTGGTATCTAATTCTTCCAGTACTTGTTTTCGTATCCTTGTCGATGTTATGTAAGCTGGCGACAATGATTTTATTTCTTTAGCAGTATATGGAGAGAGCTTGATATTGTTATTGGCTGATTCCCTGAGGACACACGGAACCATATTACTTGTAGAGACTGGTCTCACGTCATGGATATCGTACAGTCTGATGAACTAGACACATACTTGCATGAGAATAGCTTTCTCATAGTTTGACGAATGTGCCTAAACACGTACTATTAGAATGCCAGGGTTATCGTCTTTAACCTAGGCACACTAAAGTCGTTATTTTTTATTAACGTGCCCAAGAAAATTATCTATGTTTGGTTTTTCGGATAAATTGTTTTTTGTTTTCTTTGTTATAATCCAGTATGACTTACAAAGTAATGGATTTATCACAACTGATGCTGAGATAAAATGATCTATACAAAATACATACATTACAAAAACAATACGCCTACATACGCTTCATACATTATACGTCAGATCATAATTTGCATCTAGGCAGATATTAAGTGCACAATTCATAAACGGCAGTGTGCAAGTTAAACATTTAAAATAGAATTCAAAAATATAAAAATATAAAGCGATACAGGCGCAGTATTTTATCACAAAGCAGAGTCGAAGTTCAGTGTAGCATGGAGAAGTGGAAAAATATATGTAGAATAGAAACTATGCACATTTCAGCTTAGTGCCATAGACTAGAATATTTTCCTATCACCAATCATTTTACATCGTGTTATAAATTTCTGAAATTGGGCCTCTACAAGAGATACTTCCATTAAGTACGATGTTGGCACTTTTAAAAGCATTGCTAAGTCAGTAATGGCTAAACGTTGTTATTATCATTGAATGTACCAGTACCACAATGACCAAGAAATTATTTGACGAATATGAAGTACCCCCTCATAGATTCTATACCAACCAATGTACAATTGAAATCGCACTATCGATTTGAAAAGTGGACCCTAGGGCCTAGCAAAGATGCACTATTTGCACATCGTGGGAAAGATTGGAACGGGAAAGCAGACGGTTAAATTTACCATTGACACTACCGACTGATATACAGGTACGTCACTCACCGCGACCACTGACGTAATGCCCAAGATCGCTCCGAGCGATGGTAGCGGTCACCTCTAACGGTTCCTCGAGAGCCACGTGGGACACTACGCATCGCAGCAACCTGCCTTCGTCCTCCAGCTGGGTCACGTACACCAGTCTCTGCATGTGCGGTTGTACGTCCCACGGCCACTTCCACTCGTCCTGGTAGCTCCACGGCTTATCGTCCACCCGGTCGTCGCGCACCACCTTGTTGCCGACGTACCACGTGATGTTTGGCACCGGGCGTCCTCCGTCCACATGGCACCAGGCTTCGAGGGGGTTTCCTTGCTCGACCTTGAGAACCGGCGCGGCAGGTTTGGCTGAAATGTGGAGGAGAAATAGTGACAGACTTGTCCCAAGCTGACAACTCTCATGCTGATGCAATAGTGCTAACTTAATGTTTACTTATGTAGTTTTTAAAGCCCCGTCTGGGACCGGGAAGTAATTTGAACCAGTGGCGAATATGCCGTTCGTCGGAGGCGAACAAATTATATGCTCTCCCATTTGTCTTTCTCCCGTCTATTCCTTAATAAACGTAATTCCTCCCACTTATCCCTTTTGTTCCAATCTGCATCACCGTTTGGTACCCGGGTAGAGTAGGTAGACTGGGTAGCTTTAGCGACAAATCGGTTGATGTCCTTAATGACATACATAACTAAGGTCCGAATTCACCAAACTTTTTTATCGGCCGATTTACTAATTTTGGATTGGTTACCATGGTTTCAACAAAACATTACCTACAAAATGCATCGTGGTCTACCTGGCGCCATTTTTGATCTCAGATTCACAGAAAATCGCCAGTTTAAAGTTTGGTGATGCTGGCCTTAACGCAATGGCGCACGCAGGATTTGGTTTTGGGGAAGGGAAATAAAAAAACCTAGCACAGTATCAAAAGTTATTGCTATTATGGTAATTTTCATATTTTATGTTTGTAACTGTGTTCAAACTAAGATAAATGTTGATAAACAAATGAATAACTAAGACACGTTTTCATAAATAATTAATAGTCTATGTTTCATTTGTTGCTGATGGGTTGTTCCACTAAAGCCTGGTTTCCGCTGAGGCAACATTTGGGCGACATGCAACACGCGACATTGTCGCACACAGCAGTCGGTTTTCTACTGAGTCAACACGGTGCGTCATGTAGCATGCGGCCGTGTGGCATGCGACGTGTCGCGACCTGTCAGGCCCACAATCACGCCGCATGCGGCAGTGTCGGCCTGGATCCAGCAGTGGGTGGATAGGTGTGACAATTTCCGTACGACAAGATGGAGTGGACTAGTGAGAAAACTGTACATTTTATTGAAGATTATCACAATGCTTCAGAATTATGGAATGTTACCAAGATTTTTAAAAACATTCAAGTAAAAAGGGAAGCGTTTCAGGGTCCTGCAGCGGGGGTTTACGGGGGAAGGGGGGGGCGAGAGGCAACCTTACAAGAATTATTGTTTTCTATTCACTATATTGCACTGTAGATGTAATACAAAAGTAATTTTTTTATACGAAACAATTACAACGAGGATAATAATTAGGTTGATAATAATAATAAAAATAATGATAATATAATTCTTGCATATTTCTCAAAAATACATCATTTAACTGACATAATTTGAATAGCAATAGGACAATTAATTACGGTTTCTGTTATTTCAGTGTTCACATGCCGCCATTAATTAAGCTTATTAAATTTAAATCAATTTTACATATTACTCTCCCTCTTAGCATATTGATCCTGCCATGGTACTTGTAACTCGACCCTGATTGGTATTTTTTCACGAAAGTTGGTATCGTCCTTTTTAACTATGGGCCCAATCTTTACAAGCAAAAATTCAAAATCTTCCCGGCTCATCCGCGTAAATTTTTTAAAATGTGCTTTGTCGTCAGCCAACAACTTGTCAAAAAAATCATCCTGTGCTTGATGTGACCACACGAATAATTCTCGCCTCCACCATCGGGGACGTCTTCTCCAACGTCCATGGTAAATAACGATGTACGCTGCTGCTGCAATAGTCTGCAAGACATACTCGGCGTTCAAAGTCAGCCAGACAACTGTTGTCTTGGTGGAAATACGTTTGTGGTTTGCTACACGTCTCCACAAGTAGCGCTTGCTACATAAGGCAACACGTGTAGCATGCCAGACCTATTTTGACGCACTGGCAACATGCCGCATACTACAAATAGCAACATATTATGTTGCCCGTTGTCGCACGCAGTGGAAACAATAAACATGCGTGTTTAGGACTTTCGATCTTTAGACTTATCAACTGGCTTCCGGCTTCTCATTCTTAAACATTTATTAATTTTGTGAACGCCCTAACGTAGTTCTAAATTTTCAACTTTTAGTCTTAAACTTTAGTTATTATGTAATCGTGTTGGGCCTCCTTGGCATTTAGATAAAGTATTCAGGGCCTTGTCAGGGGTACCACGATGTGGTTATGAATGAGGGCCAAAGCAAGGCCAAAGCAAGGCCAAAGCAAGGCCAAAGCAAGGCCGTTTAGGTGGTGTCCTCCTGTTGTGCTCCGTAAGTAAAGGTTCACCTGTGTACACACGCCTGTTATTATTACAGGCTAGTTTTATGTAGTAAAATAAACAAGCTCGTTTTATAGAAAATCATAAAAGTGGGTTTCTTAGGTTCTGAGGGCAGGGGGGAAGGGTGTTGTAACCTCCATAACACACACCCCCCTCTCCTTGGGTGCGCACATGTATAATGTTTTACAAAACTTTTGATTATGTTGTTAAACACCAAATAAATCAATAAATCAAAAGTCTAATATCTTTTTGAAGAGTGATTATAAAATGCGATCCAGCACAGAGTTGACGTACAAGTGAGGCTGGGTCACTCCACGAAGGAAAACCCACTTCTGGGAGTGTTTGAAAGAACGCCAGTAATCTGTTGATTTTCGTTGAATCATCGTGCATGAAACAGACAAATACCTACATTTGGATCGAAATTGGAGTTTGTGTTCAAATAACAGTTGCCTTATTAATCAATACATTCCTGTCTAAGCCCGGGATAGAATTACACTAGAGTTGGCTTGCTAATCGAAAGGTGCGCATAAATGAGTTCTCCTTTCCCCCCCTTTCACCCTTTTCTTTTCATCCCCAATTTCAAACTTTTCGTCCTACTTGTCCTGTTCTTTGGGGAAGTCAAGTGAAAAACTCCAAAATCAACAATGAGTTACAAGTGCTTGAAATTCAGTTATGTGTAAAATAAAATTGATATAGGTTGCTTCAAAGCAAGTACAAAAAAAGTGGTTGCTTCAAAGCAAGTACAAAAAGAGTGAACATTGCGCTATTCTAGTAGCTTCACTTTGCCAGCTCTGCTACATTTTTCTTCTAAAGCGTAGTACGGCTGTATCGGTTCTGAGCTCGCTAACGCCGTCCCGATAGACAGAGCACTCATTGCATTATACGAGACCAGCCACAACACTCGGCGACTGCGTACAGTCCCGCTCAAAACAGATTGCAACTTTTCGACACATCAAGTCACCAAATAATTTATTGCAGGGCATTTTGTGAAAGTACACCTGGTTCTAAGAAGCTGTTATCGGTAGAGAAACGATGCACATTTAAACTCTTGATCGATTTTTGATAAGTGCCCTATTTTAGCGGTGGTTTTACTATCTCAAGGCAACATTTTTTTGTTTATAGGAATTACCATGAGAAAAGTTGCTCGGTGCTACTTGGTAGCAACAAGCCAAAAAAGTCGTTTTCTTTAATTTTTTAACCACCTGCTTTTAAAGTATGGTATCTTTTAGTCATGTTTTCCATATTTAAGGATGGACATATACAAATTATAGATTTTCAGTTTTTCACCTAACTATCCCATTAAGTTCTTCCTCTAGACGTCATAATATTATTGAACGAAGAACGTTGGAATCAGTTACTTCCTGGCCGACCCAAACCAGCTATAACCACTTGTCAACGTGGTCTCTGTAGACTTACTCACCAGCGACAATAATGCTGATGAATCCAACACCCCTGACGGTGTTGGGGTCATCCTCCATGATACAGACAGCAGGTCCATTATTAAGCTCCGACACGTTGGTAAGTCTGAGCTCACACTCGCCCGTCTGAAACCTCCTTCCAGCGTAGACGCGGGGTGGCCGCGAGTGGGGACATGGGGCATCTTCATTACAGTTGAGTCGATGCAGAGCATTCAATTCTATGATGCAGGTGCACGCGGACTCGGGACTTTTGCAATTGAGGTTCAGCTCGCTTCCAGGTAGGACGACCGGCGTCCTGGGTTCCACTTCTACCGCTATGTTGAACTGGTATTCTGAAGGCGACAGAACAACACATCGAGTTGTATATTCCAAACTTTCGAAGACGGGAAGCGAAATGATTATATTTTCTTGTCTCCACGCAGGAATTTAACGTTTGGAAAAGTATAACCAGTTGTATCGAGCTACTAGTGGAGTAAAGATGTCTAAAATTAGTGCTAAAAGTGAAACAAACTTGTAATTTTGCACACTGACTAATTTGAGTATGCTGAATCCAAAAATTGATGGCCCCAAACTGAGCTTACTATGGTTGACGACTTATTTATTACAATTAATTAATTAATTAAATAGGGAACACGCGTATGCAAATTTTAATCGATTTTAAAATAATGTCACATATCAACCAAGGTGTATCACTGTCAACCTGGAAGGTCCAGAATAATTTCATATGCAAACTAGGTAATAAGAGTATAAAGGTGTATGCTAATTTAGTAATGTGTTTTGTAACAACGAGGATGCTGACACGCTCATAATCAACGAAGACGACGAAGTATTTGCTAATTAGTTGTCGTTAATATTGGTTAGTTAGCTGCCAAATACAGTGGGAGCACACCGGATGTCAGGCGCCAGTGATCTGCGATTTCATAACGCTTCAACGGTGGCAGGAGACACAAGTCTGAGCATCAATAACACCTGAGCGGGCAACGAGGCCACAGATATGAATCAATATCAACGAGAACATGGTCAAGGGAGGGAGGGAGGTTCTTGGAATCAAGTATACGGTATGAGCGGACTAAGCGTGAAACACCTGACCATGACGTCACTTCTACATGGAAGACATTGGTGCTGAGGGGGTGGTGTAACCACGAGGAGGGTCTAGAAAAGAAGAGTGCATGATGGGTAAGACCACGTGACGTTGTCGAGGTCCGGCGAAGACGGGTAGCAAACCTGGCAGTCGAATGAACGGAGGCAACATCCCTGCCACGTTCTCGCGATGAAGTCCGCACCGTGAACGTTAGAGATTACCACCGAGCCTCGAGTGGCAATCGCCAACGGGTTGTAGCCACCTTGTTTGCGTCTTCAATTACGACGTCACCGTATCAAGTTAAATATTGTCAAAGTTAATCGTCGGAGTGTCAGCGTCATCGTATAAAAAATCAAATGTATTAAAAGTTAATCGTCGGAGTGTCAGCGTCATCGTATAAAAAAACAAATGTATTAAAAGTTAATTGTCGGAGTGTCAGCGTCATCGTATAAAATCAAATGTGTTTAAGTTAATTGTCAGAGTGTCAGCGTCATCGTATAAAATCAAATGTGTTAAAAGTTAACCGTCGGAGTGTCAGCGTCATTGTGTAAAATCAAATGTGTTAAAAGTTAAGTTAATTGTCAGTGTGTCAGCGTCGTCGTGTAAAATCAAATGTGTTAAAAGTCAATTGTTAGTGTGTCAGCGTCCTCTGGTAAAATCAAATGTGTTAAAAGTCAATTGTCAGTGTGTCAGCGTCCTCGTGTAAAATCAAATGTGTTAAAAGTTAATTGTCAGTGTATCAGCGTCGTCGTGTAAAATCAAATGTGTTAAAAGTCAATTGTCAGTGTGTCAGCGTCCTCGTGTTAAATCAAATGTGTTAAAAGTCAATTGTCAGTGTGTCAGTGTCATCATGCAAATTTAAAGGTGTTAAGATCTTAATCAATGTCTGGTCCACGTCCATGACCACTTCAATAAACCAGATTTAACCAAGTAGTAACAATAGTCCCATCTACCACAAGTTAATTCGTCTTCATCGTCATCCACAATCACTTCTGCTAGATCTTCAATCCGTGCTTACCCGGACCTAAGGATTACTCAAATTCACGTAACGTTATAAAAAAATAAGATTTAATTTTAATATTTTGGAGATTGTGTAAGAAGGATAGTTTTTAAGGGGATTTAGAATGTAAAGTACTTTGGGCCCAAGTAGGTAGGTGTTTTGACATGTGGAAATGTGTTTTACAATATACATATGATGGAAACTATCTAAGTGTATAATTGTGTGAGTATCCTGCACGCATGTCCTGTCATTCGACCATTGAATTAGAGTGTTGTGTAATACCGACGTGAGCTAGCAAATTAAGTATATTTTTAGGTCCATCGACCCTCTCGGGCATTGTGGGGATAGTCGAATGTGACAATATGTCTTCCGAACGTGGGTCTTGAATAAAAATAACGACCTCGAGATTAAATTAAATTGGCGACCCGAGATTGAGTAAATTGAGTATGTTGTGCTGATATTGGAATAATTGTTTGTTTGATGTAAAAGTAGAAGTAAGGGGTATCATTTGGTCTTGTCAACCGTAAGAATAAAGTAGAATAGACTGAAAAGAGGGGCGTCAACTAGGTGACAGTACATTTTATTAATTCGGGTGTGGGATCATACGCACAATCTCACGCAGCATAATGACTGAATACGAAGAAGTAATGTTCTCGGATAGTTTTAGCATCTCAAGCTCACAAGCAAGCAAGGAGACAGAGTACACAAATATGAAAGGGGCAAAAGAAACACTAACACTGGAGTCCGATAAAGGATTGAGAGATATGTTCGAAGCAATCATGGAAAAGATAGAAACACAGGCTAAAATAACCGAAAACCGGATAACAGCAAGGATTGCCAGCAGAGAAGCGAAAATCGACGCCAACAAGGAAGAATTGGCACAAAGAATAGACACTGCAATAAATTCAGTTCGTAATCACATAACAAAAAACGAAAACGGGGCTGAAAAACGTTTTCAAATAATAGAAAAGGAAGTAAAAGGGTTAGATGAGAGGATAAGAGCGACGGCCGAACAAAACGAAAAAACGGGTGAAAAACTTACACGGGTTGTTACGAACGTTTAGGTGGAAACGGCAAAACAAGCCGCGAACAGGGGAAAAATTGCCGAGAAAATAGACCAAATCGAAGAGAGCATAGGACAGGTTGTACACTTGCAAGAACATATTAACAAAGTAGAACAGTCGCTTGAAAGCCAGTACAAGGAAATTCAAGAACGGGTAGAAAGCACAATTTCAAGAAACTTGGGAACTAAATTCAACAAAATTAAAAACCGAGAATGTGAGGCCATAAAAGCTACCATTCTTAACGAAATCAAGGAAGAATTGGGAAACACAAACGCACAGACAGGGAACAACAACGGAGATAGCAGATCCGGATGGGAAAAGGAGAGCTACATAAGTGACAAATTAGCTAAGGAGGATATAAAATTCCACAACCTCACAAGCGGCCTTCATCCTGTCGAGTTCATAGGGGTCCTCGAGAGTCGGTTCCGCATGTATAAAAAAGCCGAAGGGAGCAAGTTAACACTAGCAATGCAGTGCTGTGGGGGTAACGTTAAGACATGGTTGCAAGAAAATGATTTTTCCAAGTACGAACAATTTCGAACAACATTCCACGATAGATATTGGAATCAGTTTGAACAGAACCGTCTCATGAAACAAATATACAATGGGAAGTACACGTCACGGGGGTTCTCGGCAATGTCAGGGTACTTCCAACGGTTGGTCAGGCGAGCGGCTTACTTTGACGCGGCAGTTAATCAGCCACTTTAGAGAGGAGGTTAAGGTAGTGTTGCTACAAGGTGGAGAAACAGCCGAGCAGGTCGTCACTACACTCAAGCGTCTAGAGGGAGAAAACATATCCTTCATGACACACTCAAACGAAAATCAGGGAAATAACGAGGGTAATCGAGGTCCAACAAATAACCCTAACTGGAGGAGCGGGAATCGCAATCTCGGGCAAGGAAACGACCGAGGCAGAAATGAGCCGACAGACGTGTCCTCGACGAGCAACACCAGCGCAGAACAAGCGACTTCGCAACAATTAAACTAATGGGGAATGAGGCAGGAGACGGATTCGGTAAAGGAAGTTTACATAAGAGGTGTGTGAAGTCAAAGTTCGAGCCATTGACTTTTAAGGGGGGTACTTAAATAATATTTGTAATCTGGAGTATTGAGAAATTGTTGATGATTATCCGAGATTGCATAAAGAGTTGTGGAGTTATTTTTTAAATCATCCGTAATTATGCACTATTGTAATGGAGTAAATTGTCATCTTGCTTATGTGCGATTAGAATATTTATGTCGATTTGATTATGCGATTGTGCTTGATTTGATTGTATGTGTGTACGCGAGAATCATTTACTTGAATGGAACATTAATGAGTTTATGAATGAGTTAGGAAATGCAGGGAATGTTACAAATTAATGAGAATTTTGGATATGGTTGTCGTAGGAATTTTTGAAGTGAATTAGATACCACGTCGTGAGTTATTGATGAATTGAAGGGATATCGCATTTTTATTTTTATGTATCGGTTTAAATTCTTCCGAAGTAATCTGCCGCTAAAAATTGTGTGTCATTGATGAAGTGGGGGAATGCCGTGTTTTAGCCTTACATGCGTATATTCGTTCGCAGTAGTCTGCCACGCCGTTGGGCATTTTAGAGTCAGGAACGTTATGAGGAGGTAAATGGTCGTCGTAGACAATGAAGTAAGTTGTCAAGGTTATTTTTCTATCATTCCGAATCATTTATTTTTGTGTCACTGGGTTAAATTGTCTTCTTGCTTGTGTATGTATAATGTGTCAGTGTATTGTCGTTTTTAAATTTGTGTTTATGTAGTAAGAAAGAGAAACAGCGAAAGGGGAAGCTAGGAAACTGCGCCACGAAAACCAGTATCCGCGTTAAACCACGTTTCAAGTAGAGGATCAGGTGTTGTTAAAATTGTTACATGTATCCGATCGGTCAGCCAAGGAAGGCAACGCAGCGGGCGTCAGTAAGGGAGTATTCAATTGTTAACCTAAAACCGTAAAATACTCCCTAAACCAAGCAGTAACAATCTCGTATCGTTAAATGTAGGTGTGTATCGGAATTGTGTAGACGCTCGAGCAAAGGTGGTTACTAATTGTATATAGGTTAAGGAGGTGGTGTCGTGGATGAACCATGAGTAAAAAAGAGTTAAATTGGACGAGGCGTCACCGACTTAAACTTGGAATAGATAAGAATATGTATTGGTACGGTATACAGGTTTCCATTGTTTGATATTTGTTGTGTATATGTTTACATCGATATGTGGTCAATCCATATAAACCTATAGGGGGTAATTATCACATATTAACCAAGGTGTATCAATGTCAACCTGGAAGGTCCAGAATAATTTCATATGCAAACTAGGTAATAAGAGTATAAAGGTGTATGCTAATTAAGTAATGTGTTTTGTAACAACGAGGATGCTGACACGCTCATAATCAATGCAGACGAAGAAGTATTTTGTAATTAGTTGTCGTTAATATTGGTTAGTTAGCTGCCAAATACAGTGGGAGCACACCGGATGTCAGGCGCCAGTGATCTGCGATTTCATAACGCTTCAACGGTAGCAGGAGACACAAGTCTGAGCATCAATAACACCTGAGCGGGCAACGAGGCCACAGATATGAATCAATATCAACGAGAACATGGTCAAGGGAGGGAGGGAGGTTCTTGGAATCAAGTATACGGTATGAGCGGACTAAGCGTGAAACACCTGACCATGACGTCACTTCTACATGGAAGACATTGGTGCTGAGGGGGTGGTGTAACCACGAGGAGGGTCTAGAAAAGAAGAGTGCATGATGGGTAAGACCACGTGACGTTGTCGAGGTCCGGCGAAGACGGGTAGCAAACCTGGCAGTCGAATGAACGGAGGCAACATCCCTGCCACGTTCTCGCGATGAAGTCCGCACCGTGAACGTTAGAGATTACCACCGAGCCTCGAGTGGCAATCGCCAACGGGTTGTAGCCATCTTGTTTGCGTCTTCAATTGCGACGTCACCGTATCAAGTTAAATATTGTCAAAGTTAATCGTCGGAGTGTCAGCGTCATCGTATAAAAAATCAAATGTATTAAAAGTTAATCGTCGGGAGTGTCAGCGTCATCGTATAAAAAATCAAATGTATTAAAAGTTAATCGTCGGAGTGTCAGCGTCATCGTATAAAATATCAAATGTATTAAAAGTTAATCGTCGGAGTGTCAGCGTCATCGTATAAAAAATCAAATGTATTACAAGTTAATCGTCGGAGTGTCAGCGTCATCGTATAAAAAATCAAATGTATTAAAAGTTAATCGTCGGAGTGTCAGCGTCATCGTATAAAAAATCAAATGTGTTAAAAGTTAATTGTCAGTGTGTCAGCGTCCTCGTGTAAAATCAAATGTGTTAAAAGTTAAGTTAATTGTCAGTGTGTCAGCATCGTCGTGTAAAATCAAATGTGTTAAAAATCAATTGTCAGTGTGTCAGCGTCCTCGTGTAAAATCAAATGTGTTAAAAGTCAATTGTCAGTGTGTCAGCGTCCTCGTGTAAAATCAAATGTGTTAAAAGTCAATTGTCAGTGTGTCAGTGTCATCATGCACATTTAAAGGTGTTAAGATCTAAATCAATGTCTGGTCCACGTCCATGACCACTTCAATAAACCAGAATTAACCAAGTAGTAACAATAGTCCCATCTACCACAAGTTAATTCGTCTTCATCGTCATCCACAATCACTTCTGCTAGATCTTCAATCCGTGCTTACCCGGACCTAAGGATTACTCAAATTCACGTAACGTTATACAAAATTAAGATTTAATTTTAACATTTTGGAGATTGTGTTAGAAGGATAGTTTTTAAGGGGATTTAGAATGTAAAGTACTTTGGGCCCAAGTAGGTAGGTGTTTTGACATGTGGAAATGTGTTTTACAATATAAATATGATGGAAACTATCTAAGTGTATAATTGTGTGAGTATCCTGCACGCATGTCCTGTCATTCGACCATTGAATTAGAGTGTTGTGTAATACCGACGTGAGCTAGCAAATTAAGTATATTTTTAGGTCCATCGACCCTCTCGGGCATTGTGGGGAAAGTCGAATGTGACAATACCTTGTATCTCATTTAATAATTTTGTGTCTTTTAATTTTGAAAAACGGATCCGTCTTTGCCTCAAAATAATTGGTTTAGTAACGATAAATAAAAGGGCGCGAAAAACGAGCCGCCGCCATGTAGAGTGGATTTGACGTCATGGTTTTGTACTGTGTTCGCTCACCGCCTCAGCGATTGGTCTGTTACGCCACGTCTACAGAATCATTGCGTCACAGCCACCTGTATGCGTTTAAGATCCCCGAGTTTAAACTTCAATAAATGCGACCACATTAAACCTATTTAAAAATGTCTTTTTTACTTGGGACTTGCATTAATATACTATATGTATCTGATACTATTAAACTAAGTGTTTGGTTTAACAAAAAAATCGTTCGCGTGTTGCCTATTGAGCTCATCTCGACTTAAGGGGAAGGTACACTGAAAATCTTATCTTCTACAGATTATAAGCAATCGTATTAAAATTTTGATACATTATATATTTTCACAAAAAATTAGTTTTGGAGAGAAAATTTTTATTTTTTCATTTTTCAAAATTGTGCAAACAAATTCGTCAAAATTGTTGACAGCTAGGGAAATTGCTACTTCTTTCTCATTTTTCATTTAATTTTTTTTTTTTTTTTTACATTGAAATAAGACCACATAGAACACAAATTGGATGAGACTTTCTTCATAAATGTCTTATATTTCTTTCTGTATACCTTTACATTCACACATATTCAAAGTTTTAGATTTTAATATTTATTTTATATGTATTATTTTTTTTAAACCAATCCATACATGGAATCAAACATTTGAGATCCATGTTTTGAGCCCCTTACTGTATTAAACACATATACAAAAAACCAGATGTCTAGGTCCAGACACAAAAAAGGAGAGGGGATTTGTAAATTGATAAATGTAGCAAAAAAATTAAAATGTAGCAAAAAAGAATGCGTGAATTCACGCAGTTCAAGCATGCAGAAACACAACATAATAATTTATTTGGCATATAGTTATAGTGCGAACTTAAAATTAAATTGCTATAAGAGATAACTGATAAAATATAGTATTTAATTTAAAAAAAAAAATTTACCATCAGTGAAATGTTGTAATTTTTCAGTGTACCTTCCCCTTAATGAACTCAATATAGTCAATTGAGGTATTAAATGAAAGAAAATCATACATGTTATATTGTTGGTTCGATCAAAGTAAAACGTTGTTAACAGTAGGCCTGATTAAGTTAATTGCGCAATTTATAAAAAAAACTTAATTTTAAACAAAACGTGATAATAAGATGTCAATGTACCTCAACTATCCCTTTTATAGTTAAAACACATTTATACCAACAGGAAGTAATTCTTTAAGCAGTCACATCTAAATTTTTGATTAATTACATTATTAATTAATCAATCAATATAAAAATTGTGTTCAAAAACATAGCATGTGACATGTCTATCTCTATGATTTGTATCTGCAATATGTGGGGGTGAATATTACACATTGTGTAGTGAAGCATTGTTCAGTGAAGTGAAGCATTTTTCATTTCTAGGAAGATGGTAATATACATATCATTTTAATAATATTATATTGATAAAGATGTATTATGCTTCTTTATTACCAACTTATGCTAGTTCAAATATATATGTGTTAATAAAATTGAAATATTGGCGGGTTAGTCCGCCACGTCCTACCGCGACCACATTATTGCCGACGTTTCAGGAACCTTGTGGTCCCTATCGTCAGGGCTTCGAACTCCAACTGTCCAACATCAGTTGGATATAAATATGGATATATATATATATATATATATATATATATATATATATGTATTTGTTTATATTTATTTACTTGTTTTATTTATTTGCACATATTGCTTAACGCTCCGTGCGGGAATTCGAACTCGAGGTAAATATTTTTTGTTTGGCACATCCGGTTATCTCTATTTACAAAAACAACGCCATACCGTAAAGAATTTAATTAGCTTTAAGGTTGTCCAGGGAAAATTTGATTTCTTTCAGTAAGTTTAGAGAAAATAGGTATTGAATGTGAGATAATGTAGAAAAAATCAGTAAAGTCATACTTAGTTGGTCATTTGTATTGCAAACAAAGTGATTTTTTAAATACAGTTACACAATTACTTTGCACTGGGAATGATTAAAGTTTCAAAGTTATTTATTCAGTCAAAGCCATACAAATAAACAAAAACCTAATATTCATTCGAATCAAGCGCGCTCGCCTAGCTCACTGGACAGTAGCGCTACGTGGCACGCGAGCCGTGGAGTATCCTGGAACTAGTAGCGTCCTACTCAAGGTAGCGGTCGGGGACAATAAGACTAGCCCGGGGCTAGCCTACCATTCTTTCAGATCATAATCTTTGTTGGAAACATCACTGGCACGGGCAGTCATAACATTTCTTTTCCCATCACAGCAAACTACACACCCGAAGTTCATTCTAAAGAAAATAATAATGATTGCAGTTCATTTTTTATTACCTTTCCTGCAAATTGTTAAGTTGATTAATAAAAGGAAGCATGCTTGTTGCTTTTCCATTTCGCTAATCGAAAAATTTATCAGTAATCAAATGTGGCAGTAATCGAACCCGCAGTAGTTCATCCCGAATCAGAATTACGAACGCTTGAACCATCCTAAATCGGCATTACAATAATTATTACACTTGCATATTATAATGGCGAATACAAAAATAGTCACTCCCCATTGTTTTAGATTAGATAGATGTCGACTTGTTTAGTCAAAAAATACAATATTGTATCAATCCTTGCGATATGACCGCGTAATGTATCTCATTATTAACATTGTTTAAACTGATCATCAATTAAGTTAAGTCCTAGCACATCCCTAATAATGATGACGTTGCAAGGAACATATTATATAATCATATACATATAACGGTGAATATTATAATCAACATATAACTATTGCGTGTATCTGTACACAATCTACACATTATAACATTGCGAAGAAGCTTCAATGTTTTGCTGTTTTGCTCGGGTTTTCATCTCGTTTTGCAGCCCATTCGTCGATCGCTTGTTGAATAAACGGCGGGTCCCTGATCTGCATCCCGCGCGGCACTGACATTCACTTGGGACATGTGGCCCAGCCGCACGGCCAACCCGTCTTAGTCGCTGATCGAACCCAAGTCCCTTGAATGAGATGACATTCACTTGGGACATGTGCCTCAGCAGCACTGCAAACCCGTCTTAGTCACTGATCGAACCCACGTCCCTTGAATGAGATGACATTCACTTGGGACATGTGGCCCAGCCGCACGGCAAACCCGTCTTAGTCACTGATCGAACCCACGTCCGTTGAATGAGATGACATTCATTTGGGACATGTAGCCCAGCCGCACGGCAAACCCGTCTTAGTCACTAATCGAACCCACGTCCGTTGAATGAGATGACATTCACTTGGGACATGTGCCTCAGCAGCACTGCAAACCCGTCTTAGTCATTGATCGAACCCACGTCCGTTGAATGAGATGACATTCACTTGGGACATGTGCCTCGGCAGCACGGCAAACCCGTCTTAGTCACTGATCGAACCCAAGTCCCTTGAATGAGATGACATTCACTTGGGACATGTGCCTCAGCAGCACTGCAAACCCGTCTTAGTCACTGATCGAACCCACGTCCCTTGAATGAGATGGCATTCACTTGGGACATGTGGCCCAGCCGCACGGCAAACCCGTCTTAGTCACTGATCGAACCCACGTCCGTTGAATGAGATGACATTCACTTGGGACATGTGCCTCAGCCGCACGGCAAACCCGTCTTAGTCATTGATCGAACCCACGGTCCTTGAATGAGATGACATTCACTTGGGACATGTGCCTCAGCAGCACGGCAAACCCGTCTTAGGCCCGAATGCATAGTTCACACTCAAGCCCTCCTCAACTCAGCCTCTCCTCAGCCTCATCTAGCCACCAATCACAGAGACATCTACACGGCAATGCCGCTCCGTGATTGGTGGTTGGGCGAGGCTGAGGAGAGGCTGAGTTGAGGAAGGCTTGAGTCTGAACTATGCCTTCGGGCCTATATCACTGATCAAACCCACGTCCGTTGAATAAGATGACATTCACTTGGGACATGTGCCTCAGCAGCACGGCAAACCCGTCTTAGGCCCGAATGCATAGTTCACACTCAAGCCCTCCTCAACTCAGCCTCTCCTCAGCCTCACCTAGCCACCAATCACAGAAACATCTACACGGCAATGCCGCTCCGTGATTGGTGGTTGGGCGAGGCTGAGGAGAGGCTGAGTTGAGGAAGGCTTGAGTTGAACTATGCCTTCGGGCCTAAGTCACTGATCGAACCCACGTCCGTTGAATGAGATGACATTCACTTGGGACATGTGCCTCAGCCGCACGGCCAACCCGTCTAAGTCACTGATCGAACCCAAGTCCCTTGAATGAGATGACATTCACTTGGGACATGTGGCCCAGCCGCACGGCAAACCCGTCTTAGTCACTGATCGAACCCACGTCCGTTGAATGAGATGACATTCACTTGGGACATGTGCCTCAGCCGCACGGCAAACCCGTCTTAGTCATTGATCGAACCCACGTCCCTTGAATGAGATGACATTCACTTGGGACATGTGCCTCAGCAGCACGGCAAACCCGTCTTAGGCCCGAATGCAGAGTTTACACTCAAGCCCTCCTCAACTCAGCCTCTCCTCAGTCTCACCTAGCCACCAATCACAGAGACATCTACACGGCAATGCCGCTCCGTGATTGGTGGTTGGGCGAGGCTAAAGAGAGAGGCTGAGTTGAGGAAGGCTTGAGTCTGAACTATGCCTTCGGGCCTAAGTCACTGATCGAACCCACGTCCGTTGTATAAGATGACATTCACTTGGGACATGTGGCCCAGCAGCACGCAAACTCGTCTTAGTCACTGATCGAACCCACATCCCTTGAATAAGATGACATTCACTTGGGACATGTGGCCCAGCAGCACGCAAACTCGTCTTAGTCATTGATCGAACCCACGTCCCTTGAATGAGATGACATTCACTTGGGATATGTGGACCAGCCGCACGGCAAACCCGTCTTAGTCATTGATCGAACCCACGTCCCTTGAATGAGATGACATTCACTTGGGACATGTGGCCCAGCCGCACGGCAAACCCGTCTCAGTCATTGATCGAACCCACGTCCGTTGAATGAGATGACATTCATTTGGAACATGTGGGCCAGCCGCATGGTATAGGGAACAGGAATGCCGAAGGCGTTAGCCTACCCTTGAAATGGCATAAAGACATAATAAAATGTCAGACTGGTGGTCGGAGTGGAGACCGGCCGTGTACCTGCTTCAACGACTGTCCGACTCAGACTGAAAGAAAACTACCTGAGCTCGCGCGGAGGGGTGGCCGCCCGCACAGCCTTAAGAGTTCCCCATTTACAGCAAAAACATAAGTATTCTCTAATGGCACGCGGTAATTATTTCTTACTTTGCGCGATGTTTTACACATTTGTCACAATAACAGCACTTCGAGCACTGTCCACCACAGGTACACAGGTGAGAGCACAGTAAAGACGCTTTCACGCAAGAGCATTTAGGTCCACAGTGAATCTTGCAACCATATCTGACAAGTTCTCGACATTGCGCTGATACCTGCATGTAGAAAATAGTCTTTGATTATACGAATATTATACATCTGTATTTCCAACATCATTTAAACAAATACCAATATTTACTTCTGGAAGAACAGTCTACAACTGGTTGTTATCTGATTCTGTAATTCGCCAGCCCCAGTCAGTTGGTTCTGGAAGTATGGCAGATGAACTAAGCATTGGCCCCAAACGTGTCCTGCTTGGTAAGCAGCTCGCTTTTCATGTTCCTTGAGGGTTGCTTGAGCTGGAGGAATATTTTCTAAGCTTCTACTCGTCTAAGTGAATTACAATTATTCACTGATTGTATTGATGAGCTGCAGTCATACATTACAACAAAGCGTTTAAGAACTAAAAACTGCGCATCAGAAACTTCCACTGGAGCATTTGATAGTGGCATCCTCGAAATGTGAACATACATCAATCATGGTTTTCTTACCTTTCCCGGAGAATGACGACACTGTGTCGCATTCACTGAATGAGTGCCAAAATGGCATGGCAGAACATTTAGCTACTCCCAAACTTGGGGCCTACTCATGGCGTGATAAGTATAGCGTCTATGCTTACCAACGCCAAATTCAATCTACAGTTCATCCGCATTAAGTTGGGGATAGGCGTGCAGTGGGATAATGACCACGTCCGAATCTACGGTGCTTATCATGATGTTTTAATGATTAAACAGACTTGAATGTTTTGCATTCAACAAAAGACGGCCATCAGCTTCTTCGTGAGTACACGGATCAATTGTTGTATAAATGGAGTCGTTGCTTGAAATCACATGTAAGCTTATTCCAACATTGCACACAAGAGTGATGTGCCCACGAGTATCAACTCACACCAGTCGATGAGATAAGAAGTTAAAAAGTTCCGCTTAATTTTCGTCCAATTTTATAACGTTGGCCCAATTCTGGGGAATGGGTGTTTTCGCAAGAACGTTAATACGGTTGCAATCTAGCACATTGTTTTTAGCTGTCTTCTTTATTTTAGATACACAATACAATATTGAAATAAATGAAGTCCCATACAATATCCATGCGGTTGCTCTCCTCTCCCTGCAGTATGACAGAATAAATGCTTTGTATGGTACATCGCAACACTCTTCGAATGTTTTATGATTTCCAAGGACAGCTGGCCTTTTTGACAACGTATTCCCATAGTTTCTAACAAGTCCCGTATTTGACTATTAAATGCTCCAGAGGATGTTTCTGATGCGCAGTTATCAGTTCTTGAACGCTTTGTTGTTGTAATGTATGACCGCAGCTCATCGATACTATCAGTGAACGATTGCCGAATGCAATTATTCACTAAGAAGAATAGCAGCGTAGAGAATATTCCTCAAACTCAAACAACCCTCAAGGAACATGTAAAGCGAGCTACTTACCAAGCAGGACACGTTTGAGGCCAATACTTAGTTCAATCTGCCATACTTCCAGAACCAAATGACTAGGGCTGGCGAATTATAGGATTAAGCTACAAGCCGTTGCGAACTGTCCGTTCAGAGGTAAATATTGGTATATTATGTTTAAATGATGTTGGAACTACAGACGTATAGTGTCTGTATAATCATAGGCCTACACTGTGTTTTCTACATGTAGGTATCAGCGCAATGTTGGAAACTTGTCAGATGTGGTTGCAAGATTCACTGTGGACCTAAATG
This sequence comes from Isoperla grammatica, assembly GCA_945910005.1. NCBI lineage: Eukaryota > Metazoa > Arthropoda > Insecta > Plecoptera > Perlodidae > Isoperla > Isoperla grammatica. Next base: position 90,914 of record CAMDTW010000266.1, on the reverse strand, counting down.
CTTTAGCGTGAAAGCGTCTTTACTGTGCTCTCATCTGTGCATCTGTGGTGGACAGTGCTCCAGAAGTGCTGTTATTGTGACAAATATGTAAGACAACGCGCAATGTAAGAAAGAATTACCACGTTTCATTAGATAATAAGTTACTATTATGGTGCAAAAAGGTGAACTCCTTTCACAAATATACATGGAGGTAGGACGTGGAGGACTAACCCTCAAATATTTTTGTTTTATTAACACACACATATATGTTGCATATGTTGCTTATGTAGGCAATGAACAATAATATTTAATATTAACCAATGTGATATAACTAATAATTAATATAGATATTGTCATCTTCCTAGAAACGAAAAATGCATTACTATGATACACACATGATATGCTTTAGGATATTTGTACATATTGCATATATTCTAATTGACAATTAATTATATTAATATTTTGAAATTTAACATATATTTGTTCAATTGTGTTATATTCACATTCACATATTGCAGAGTACAACTGATACAGTTTGATATGCCATACGCTACGTTTTGAACAATTTTTATATTGATTGATTTATAAATAATGAAACTAATCTAAGATTCAATTAATTGTGACTTCTATAAAACTTACTTCCTGTTGGTTTAAATGTGTTTTAACCATAAAAGTGATAGTTGAGATACATTGGCGTCGTATTATCTCGTTTTGTTTGAAATTGAGTTTGTTTTATTAATTGCGCAATTAACTTAATTAATGTTGATAAAATTTTACTAACATCAAACCAACAATGTAACGTATGATTTTTCTTTCATTTAATACCTCATTCGACAATTTTGAGTTCATTTAATCGAGAATAGCTAAATTCAATTAATTAAATAATTTTAATTAATAGATCGTCAACCATAATAAGTTAAGTTTGAGGCCATCAATTTTTGGATTCAGCATATTCATTAGACAGGGTGCCAATTTTCACGTTTGTTTCACCTTTTGCACTATTTTGGCAACATGAAGGAGATCCTTACTGCACTATACTGAATGTAAACTGGGGGTGCCTTGAGTCAAAACATGTTGGGAACCACTGCAGTAATAAATAGGTTAATGGTAATATTCTGAGCTCGTGGTTATAAGGTGAAGTTCCAATAAACCTGGAAAAATTACCGATTTCAGCCACTTTTCAAGCTCGCTATGTATATACAACATCGAAATAATGATATTGGTAAAAATGTTATGAAATATCTTCTTATATTGTTACCTTCCTGATTATAATTTTATAAATTTATTACTCCAAACAAATTAAAACTAACAGCTCTCTGGGTATAGAATACCGCCTGTATATTTTGTAGTAATGCTTTGCAAAGCGGCTTATACCGCTACACTAGAGAACTTCTAAACAAGTACGTGTGGTTCGTAAGCGCTATTTCTCATATTTTGACCAGACGGAACAATAACAAGTACGTATGAACCGCACCGGAACAGTGTTCCGATGCGTTTGGCGCAATCCGATCCCTGTACAGTTAATGTTACATCCTTACGCATAGTTGCCCGTACATATGTCGTTACAAACCTTAACACTGAGAAGCCATCTTGTAACCGAACTAGAAGCTGAAACAGCAGCGCTGCGTGGTGGCCAAACTTGGCAGTAGGCTTCCTCATTGAAGGCACAATTCAATCGGTCAGTAATGCTTTAGTTTGAACGACGCCACCGACTGACTTGAATTTTAGAAATGTATTTTAACCGTGCAAACTATTAAATAAATAAATAAAATAACTTAACTGATTTGCAGTGGGGAACTTTATTTTAAAGTGACTAAACCAACCCTGTAGGCTTCGAACACCATCGACGAGTGAGCGATAACCAATCAAAGATCGATATTTCAAATACGAAACATATAAATCAGTGTGTGGATAGTGCGAACATCTGTAAACAAATGCCAGGATCAACAAAGGCAGATTCAGAACAATTTTGAATGTATTGAGTGCTTCGTTGCTGGGACGGCTCCAAAGTTACCGTTTGTTTATTCCTAAGCCAAGAAGTAATGGAATTGTATCCACATTAGAAGTAAAAAAATATCTGCCTGAAGCGGGATTTGAACACTGGAACTTCTGCATTGGAAGCAGGGATGCTAAACACTGGACCAACCATACTCACCCCTTGCGTACAACTCAGCTAAGGCATATCTCCAGGATCCGTTCTGTTCCCGAACTCTACATCCGACAAACCACTGTTTAAAGCCCATCACATCCAGCTGAATGCCACAATCGCCCATTTCCAGTCCACGGCCCATGTAGTTGTAAGCGTAGACACCTGGGAGGCTGCTGCCAGACTCAGTCCTAGGGCCTTGACTTAAGTCTAGGAGGGTGTTGTTGATTAGCAGGTCGGGGATGAAGTTAAACTGGCACCCAACGAGGGGCACTGTGACGTCACATCTGAAGACCACCTGCTGCAGAGTCGCGTTGATGCGCACGTGACTTGGAGAGATGGATAACTTGAAGGAGGTGTCTGAAACACACATATTAACTGCTTATTTGGGCTCGTCTACACTCTGTCCCGATTCAAGATACACGCCGGCAAAATGAGAACTAAAAGGTACTGTTTCTTATTTTTGGAGACTTATGCTGTCAATCATTTCCTTAATTTGGCAAACCACTTAGCTTCTTATATAGGTTAGACAGCTACAAACCACATGGACCGTCGAAGCAAGAGATAATTATGGTCAATTCTTTGAAAAGGGATATAATTCTGAGCCCCCGTCTTTCTATTGTCAAGTTTTTTTTGTTGTATTGTCTCTTTAAAAATGGGTTAATTATTTTTGAATAGGTTAATGACGGGTGTGCTTAATACCATGCATGGATGTGACATCCCTTTGAAGTGGGTAGATATTTATAATAGTCCTGCTATTGGTTTAAGAGTGATTAGTTGACGGCCAATACATCTGTTAAACTCCTACTGCCGAACGCTTTTAGTTGACATCAATGTGTTTTTGAGCCTAAAGAAATAAGCCTTCATGGCATCACTTTATTTTATTTACTTCTAGCTTTTAGACATAAGTATTATTAGACTCACCATATCTGGTTGTGACAGCATGAGTATAGGTCTATATATATATATTATGTGTGTGTGGATAGGCACTGTTATACGCATTACATGTTATTGCATCTTGTCTGTACAGTCAATTCCTATTTATATTAGGCCTATGCAATATCTGATGTTTTTTATCTGTTAACCTATATTCTCTATCTCTTATACTGATTAACTCGGTAAAAATCAATAAAGTAAGCCTTAGTCTTAATATAAAAGATGTGTTTCAAACAATATAATTTTTTTAAAGAAACAAGGCAAAATAAATACAAATAAATAAATAAGTGGGTGTTTTTCATATTTGAATAGATATTATTGGTGGTCCACTGGTGGGCCATGTTATTGTTTTTTTGGCACATAGGCCCGTCAACCAATGCCGCATCCCCCATTCCACTTACGGCAACACTATATTTTTCACTCACCGGTCTCCATCGCCGAGACTCCGACAATTTTTTATTTCTTATGAATTTTTCTGACAGTGAGATCTTGTCATTGTTGTACTTAAATGAAGCAATAACTTCAACTTGATTTCGATTCCTTCAAACTCAACACACGTGAAAAGAAAGACAACAACTCATATTTTATTGCACGCAATTACGGTTGTATATTGATATCCTTGGATACACACAGAACGCCAATACCACATGAATCGAAATAAGAACCAAAAACTGCAGAAACCGAGCCTTTTCATTCCCTTACGTTATTAACTTACGTAGGAATAATTTGTTGGACTAAACGTTTTTGTAATTATTTGTAACAGCTCAACCAATAAGCACGTTTTGGGTGATTAGTCACAAAATTAATAGCCAGGTTCTAGGAAAGTTCAGGGAAAATCAATTTGGCTTCTTAGTCCGCCTGCCATATTTTCTATCACTGCCTTCATGCATTGTCATACAACACTGTTGTCCGAATTAGACAGGGATAGAGATACAAGTCATTTTTCGTGAAAAAATTAATATTGGCGATGAAATTTGTGTTCGCAACAAGTAAAATATAAAAAAATTTGCCTTCTTGAATTTATCAATTTATTTGTTGATAACATAATATTTTCCAATAAATTTGCCACCCCTGGAAAATGCCGCCCCAGGCACGGGCCTCGTGCGCCTATGTGTGAAGATGGGCCGGCCGTTTGTTTACTTTCTACGGGCAATACTGTCGAACCGGCTAAACTGTTTCAGATGGCGTTTGGTTGAAGCTCTACTGTTCTTCAACATTAGTTAGAAACTCTCTTGTCTAAACACTCTTTGTGGTTTACAATTGCACCAAGCAATCGTCTTCGTATCCTTTGTTAGGGGATATTCTTATAAAAGTTTCCTATGTCGCGGTAAACATATTCGTCTTCTAAAGACAGCTCAAATATCAACACACATTTCCCCGCCATTGTGGCCGCCGTGTCGTCATCATAATAGTGTGTATGACGTCATGAGAATAGTGTGTATGACGTCATAAGAATAGTGTGTATGACGTCATGTGAATAGTGTGTATGACGTCATGTGAATAGTGTGTATGACGTCATGAGAATAGTGTGTATGACGTCATGTGAATAGTGTGTATGACGTCATGTGAATAGTGTGTATGACGTCATGAGAATAGTGTGTGTGACGTCATGAGAAGAGTGTGTATGACGTCATTATAATAGTAAGAATGATTTCATGAGAATAGTATGAGGTCATTAGAATAGTGTGTATGACGTCATTAGAATAGTGTGTATGACGTCATTAGAATAGTGTGTATGACGTCATTAGAATAGTGTGTATGACGTCATTAGAATAGTGTGTATGACGTCATGTGAATAGTGTGTATGACGTCATGAGAATAGTGTGTATGACGTCATGAGAACAGTGTGTGTGACGTCATGAGAATAGTGAGTATGACGTCATGTGAATAGTGTGTATGACGTCATGAGAATAGTGTGTATGACGTCATGAGAACAGTGTGTATGACGTCATAAGAATAGTGTGTATGACGTCATGAGAATAGTGTGTGTGACGTCATGAGAATAGTGTTTTTGATGTCATGAGAGTAGAGTGTGTAACCATATGAATAGGGTGTATGACGTCATGAGAAAGTGTCTATGACGTCATGAGAATAGTGTGTATGACGTCATTATAATAGTAAGAATGATTTCATGAGAATAGTATGACGTTATTAGAATAGTGTGTATGACGTCATGAGAATAGTGAGTATGACGTCATGAGATAGTGTGTATGACGTCATGAAAATAGTGTTTTTGATGTCATGAGAGTAGAGTGTGTAATGTCATATGAATAGGGTGTATGACGTCATGAGAAAGTGTCTATGACGTCATGAGAATAGTGTGTGTGACGTCATGAGAAGAGTGTGTATGACGTCATGAGATAGTGTGTATGACGTCATGAAAATAGTGTTTTTGATGTCATGAGAGTAGAGTGTGTAATGTCATATGAATAGGGTGTATGACGTCATGAGAAAGTGACTATGACGTCATGAGAATAGTGTGTATGACGTCATTATAATAGTAAGAATGATTTCATGCGAATAGTATGACGTCATTAGAATAGTGTGTATGACGTCATGTGAATAGTGTGTATGACGTCATGAGAATAGTGTGTGTGACGTCATGAGAATAGTGAGTATGACGTCATGTGAATAGTGTGTATGACGTCATGAGAATAGTGTGTATGACGTCATGTGAATAGTGTGTATGACGTCATGTGAATAGTGTGTATGACGTCATGAGAATAGTGTGTATGACGTCATGTGAATAGTGTGTATGACGTCATGTGAATAGTGTGTATGACGTCATGAGAATAGTGTGTATGACGTCATGTGAATAGTGTGTATGACGTCATGAGAATAGTGTGTATGACGTCATGTGAATAGTGTGTATGACGTCATGAGAATAGTGTGTGTGACGTCATGAGAATAGTGTGTATGACGTCATGTGAATAGTGTTTATGACGTCATGAAAATAGTGTTTTTGATGTCATGAGAGTAGAGTGTGTAATGTCATATGAATAGGGTGTATGACGTCATGAGAAAGTGTCTATGACGTCGTTAGAATAGACTGTATGCCGTCATGAGAATAGTGTGTTTGTCATCATGTGAATTGAGTATAACGTCATGGGAATTTTGTGTATGACGGCATGAGATTAGTATGACGGCATGAGAATAGTATGACATCATGATAAAAGCATGACGTCTTGAGAATAGTGTGTATGACGCCATGAGAATAGTGTGTATGACGTCATTAGAATAGTGTGTATGACGTCATGAGAATAGTGTGTATTACGCCATGAGAATAGTGTGTATGACGCCATAAGAATAGTGTGTATGACGCCATGAGAATAGTGTGTGTGACGTCATGAGAATAGTGTGTATGACGTCATTAGAATAGTGTGTATGACGTCATGAGAATAGTGTGTATTACGCCATGAGAATAGTGTGTATGACGCCATAAGAATAGTGTGTATTACGCCATGAGAATAGTGTGTATGACGTCATGAAAATAGTGTGTATGACGTCATGAGAAAAGTGTGTTAAACGTCATGAGAATAGTGTGTATGACGTCATGAGAGTAGTGTGTATAACGTCATGAGAATAGTGTGTAAGACTCATGAGGATAGTGTGTATGACGCCATGAGAAAAGTGTGTGGACGTCATGAAAATAGTGTGTATAACGTCATTAGAGAAGTGTGTGAGACGCTATGAGAATAGTGTGTATGACGTCATGAAAATAGTGTGTATGACGTCATGAGAAAAGTGTGTTAAACGTCATTATAATAGTGTGTATGACGTCATGAGAATAGTGTGTATTACGCCATGAGAATAGTGTGTATGACGTCATGAGAATAGTGTGTATTACGCCATGAGAATAGTGTGTATGACGCCATAAGAATAGTGTGTATTACGCCATGAGAATAGTGTGTATGACGTCATGAAAATAGTGTGTATGACGTCATGAGAAAAGTGTGTTAAACGTCATTATAATAGTGTGTATGACGTCATGAGAATAGTGTGTATAACGTCATGAGAATAGTGTGTAAGACTCATGAGGATAGTGTGTATGACGCCATGAGAAAAGTGTGTGGACGTCATGAAAATAGTGTGTATAACGTCATTAGAGAAGTGTGTGAGACGCTATGAGAATAGTGTGTATAACGTCATTAGAGAAGTGTGTATGACGTCATAAGAATAGTGTGTATGACATCATGAGAATAGTGTGTATGACGTCATGAGAATAAAGTGTATGACGTCATGAGAATAGTGTGTATGACGTCATGAGAATAGTGTGTATGACGTCATGAGAATAAAGTGTATGACGTCATGAGAATAGTGTGTATGACGCCATGAGAATAGTGTGTATGTCGCCATGAGAATAGTGTGTATTAGGTCATAAGAATAGTGTGTATAACGTCATGAACTAGTGTGTATGACGTCATGAGAATAGAGTGTATGACGTCATAAGAATAATGTGTATGATGTCATGAGAATAGTGTGTATGACGTCATGAGAATAGTGTGTATGACGTCATGAGAATAGTGTGTATGACGTCATGAGAATAGTGTGTATGCACAGGTAACAAGTTCACTACGTGTGTGGGGTAGCTTGTTATCTGTGGTGTGTTTGCATCCAGTTCTCGTGACGGCGATGCTGAAGGCGCCATGATAGTTTATATATTCCAACACTAATTCAGTATCAATAAACTTGAACTTGGCTTTCGCGTATAGCCGCGTCGAGTATCGCTGAAAAGCTGACGTTTTGCTTGTCACAGTCACAGAGTGGAGCTGGACCGAGTAGGTTTCATTTTGTGACTTCTTCAAGTTTTAGCTCTGAAGATGGGTAGTGTAACCTGCCCGAAACGTCAGCTTTTAAGGCTGTGTGTTGACGGAAAGTAGCTCCTTGGAAATCGGCTATACCCGAAAGCGAAATTCAAGTTATTTGATTGACTCGGGCCACGAAAGCCTACGTGACTAATTCACTAATCGAATTTCGCCCTGCGTCTTGGCCCGGAGAAGACTGCACAATATCGTGCCTGCCAGTCGTAAAGGTGACGAAATGAGATACTCCCGTTTCCCTTTTCCTTTTCCTTCCCCTAAGTCAGTTGAATATATGTTGAATATATGTCCTCCTACTGATCCCGCTACTTAACGCCCCCCCCGACGTCATGAACTAATGATTGCGCTGCTAAACATCATATAATACAAATCGAAACAGGCGCGTAGGAAGGGGGGTGGGGTGGGGGGGAATGGGGGAGATTCCCCCCCCCCCCACTTTTTCCTTTGACCTACCCAATTTAGCGTGTTAGGCACATCCGGACCTTACGATTCACGTAGAACTGGCCCCTGGAGAAGTGGCCCCCCTATAATTAAAACCGCGAGCGGAGAAGTGGCCCCCTACCCCCGGAGAAGTGCCCCCCCCCCACCGGAGAAGTGGCCTCCTCTTGATATTCTGTCGTTACTGCCCAATATTTTCAGAATGGTCTATATAATCGTAAACTCCCGTCTACGCGCACTTTTTAAAAAGTAGCGAGAAGAAAATACTTACTATAAATAGGTAGCTGTAGCGTCTATCAGTTGTTGGCTTAGGAATTTGTAAACGGTGACTTTGGAGTCGTCCTAGCACCGAGGCACATAATAAATTCATAAGGTTGTTCCGAATAGCCCTGTTGATTCTGTTGCTGTCCTTGGGTGCAATCGTCCCGTGACTTTGGAGAATTATGACCCAAAAAAAATATTGACGTACGCAATTACCTTTTGTGTAAATCTGCTATATTTGGTTTTGTAATTTGGGCAAGTGGTTCGATCAAAATATGCAGATTACCAAGAAGGGATTTGATGCACATTTTTTAGTGTTTGAGCGTATATGTGTCACAGTTTTCAGGCCATTTTAGATTAGTACCATGCTCTAGTATATATGTGAAAAAAAAAAGAACTTAATAAAATATGAAGTTTGAAAATTGCTTTTTGCTCATAGACTAGCTCCCAGATAGGAAAAGAACACCCCCCCCCCCCCCCCCCCCACCATTACCACCATGCGGAGAAGTGGAGTCCCATATTTTATGATAGGCTGGTTATTTTGGAGTAGACATACACCTTTTTGCCAGTTGGCCAGTGGTGGATGCGGGGGATCAAACGAGCAATTTCGGTCCAGTTTGACTTCTTTTTTGAAAAAGTAAAAACAAAATTATTTCCAGGGCATACAAGAAAATGAAAATGTGGATAAAACTATATTTCTTATTCCTTACACGAATCAAAGGCCTTAAATAGATTTCATTCAACGATTTGGCCGTGATAAAATAAAAACAGTAAAAAATTCAACACAATTAATCCTTTGGGCACCCCAACCCCGCACCCACCACTGGCTGCTGGCTGCTGGACTGGAAGACATGGAAGGAAATACTTAGAAGACATTGCCGCAGTCTAAAGAAATATTTTTTCAACATTTGATTTTTCAGTGACAAATCCAAAAGCTGCAAATATATTAGGAAGCTGGGAAATGGTCTTCTACTTATTTGCGGGAAGAAATATATTCAAATGACACTCAAGCATATGGTGTCTAAATCAAACATAAAAAAAAAACAAAAAAAACATCAAACACAAAAAATTCGCACTTAAAAATCGAAAAATATCGTAAAAATGCGGTTTTTATCAAAAATATTTCTTCGATAGTGCTTAAAAACGTGGCACTCTAAGTTCAGAGATTTCGAAGGTCCTGCAAAAATATAAAATAATAAAATATATTTCGTAATTTCAATCCATGTCTCTCTGGTACTTTGTATTGTTGTAAATAAATAAATAAATAAACAATGCTCAGTATTAGATTTGAATGACGCGCTCAATTTTCGTAATAAAGACCATCTAGTAAACTTTCGTCATTATTTAGGCAAGGAGGCCACTTCTCCGGGGGTAGGGGGCCACTTCTCCGCTCGCGGTTTTAATTATAGGGGGGCCAGTTCTCCAGGGGCCAGTTCTCCGGTCACCGAACCTTACATCCCCCAACACATCACACACGGATACCCGGGTAAACATTCACCAACTAAATTTCATATTTCACCAGTGAATAATTATTTCAGAAACACAGGGGGCCCCACGCCCCGGAGAAAGCCAAGATTTTCCGTCACAAGATAAATTTCCTCTGCCTTTGTTTGCACTTTGTATAGCATTAACAAAAAGAAGGAGAATGGGTGCTTGAAGTTCAGTGGCGTAATTAGGACAGGGGCGGGTTAAGGCCCTCATCACATTCATTTAAGCCTAAAAATCGAGAAATAACTAATAATGCAAGAAAAAATTTTGCCTTTGGCGAAAAAGCCTCCGGCGGCTGGGGCTCCGCCCCAGACCCCGCAAGATATTCGCGCTTCGCGCTCACAGTTCTCCCCCCCCCCCCCCCCACTTGATTTAGAGTTCGTGCGTGCCTGAATCGAAACATATTGTAAATGTGGATATCTCAAATCTTTGTTAGTTGTACACCTAGTGGGTTTGCCAGGCTATCACTGAGAGGTTCTTCAGCCGCCCTGAGGGGGGGGTTAGAGTAGAATAGGGGGGCAATTGCCCCCTTTCCCCCATCTCCCGTTGTTACACTCCTGCATTTTGTATTTATTGTATACTTACTATTTATAGATTATTGTAGATTGTGCTAAGGTATAGTGAGAGTACTTACCGACCCCATGCAATGAAGTGAGGTACAAACACACAAGAAGAGTAACGAGCCCGCTCATCGCTGCGAGAATGTTGCACATATGCGCTCTAATAGAACACTGATTTGATAGCGGCATCCGCACAAGAAGATTGCGTTCTAGAGCTGTCATGGTAACACATGACCTGGCTGCCACCAATCAGTGTTAGGCCACTGATAGCCGTGAGGTCAAGGGTGAGTAAGCATGTTTGTGAAAACATGTTACAATTGAACGGGATTCCCACTTCAAGTAGAGACACACCGGAGTGGGCGTAACAGATAGGATAAATGAAGATACATATTACGTGACAAACAAGGGGTTATGTTCCGGTACACTTACATTTTTGTGCAGGCAATAAGCTTTCTCACATCCGGACGATCCAACTTCCACAACTCGTCCTAACACCAATTTCAGTAACAACTTACAACACATAAAATACATAAACCATTAACACCTTGACACATTAACGGTAAAGGGTAGTCTCACTGTACAAACCGCGCCAAATTAAAGTTTTTAATTTATATTTGGAGACACTACTCAATATTGAAAAAGTGATGATTGAGCGAAACTTGGTTTGATTGTCGTCTTGATTGAAGCTCTTACGAAAACAAGTTTGGCTCAATCATAATTTTTTTAATATTGTGTATGGTTATCAAAATATAAATTAAAAACGGTACTTTGGCGCGGTTTTTACTGTGCGACTACCCTTTACCGTTAAACTTGAGTTCTCAGGTACACGAGAAATGAAACACAATTAATTACTGCCCAATGGGGCCGTGACTTGACTTGTACTCCGCACATTGTAGGTCTGGAGAGTTTGAGAGCCGGATATCAACTTCTTTAGGGTACATCGTGTTTCCCCGAGGTAACCTCGTATGTTCCCTCGTCATCCACTTTCTGGTTTGATATTGACTAACCCGTTTGGCCCTTTTTGTGATTGGTTATTTATTTGAAACGTCTTTTGATTGGTCCTCTATTTGGCTTTGGTACACACCCCCTTCGTTTTAAACACTCGAATACTTTGTTACTGGCAAGTGATTTAATTTTGAACAGTTAGGCCCTTTTCTTACCCCTGGACATTCCTAAGTAGAAATCTTCTCTCCGATTTCTCTGGAGTTTCCCCTAGCAACATAGCAACAATAGCTTGTGGAAAGCCGTTTCTGTATCGATGGCGGCTTCTTTAGCCCTGTACAAAAACGTAACTCCCTTTGTTGCTGTACAACCCTTTTTATCACGTCTCAGTAAATAAGACTGCCTGACAAACTTTCTCTTAACCAATAAGCTACCAATGCCTTCGCTCTCTTACACCCCTTCCTTTAGTTGGTCCTTCTTTTCAGCTTTCGTCTTTGTCCCCTTTTCTAAAAAATAGCTGTAGTTGCTAGACATAGATTGATTGGCATTGTAAAGAACCGTACCATCTGTATCATCCACTAGGCAGTGACTGGCGAGTTAAAAAAAAAAAAAAAGCAGTGGAAATATCAATAAAAAATGTTTTATTACATTGCCTTGCAATAAATGTTTACATGTAACTAAGGAAAATACATAGGGAGACAGTGGAGAGTGAGACTGAAGTAGTTAATTAAATAAGCATCACAATGCGGAGTTTGGTGAGAGAAACGTAAGATTGTTACCACGTGTAGATAATAATAAACGTAATAAAATTTGTTACGTAGGACAAAAGGTTTTGGAACGGTTTGGGAATAGAAGGGGGGGAAACTCTGAGGGTTGAACTAGTTTAGTTATATTTTATTTTCAACACTGTTGGTTCTAGGTCTAATTAATTACATTAAACGCTTCTTAAATATTTGTTAATTATGTTTAGTATACATGAGGTGAGTGACTTTATGTTAAGTCACATAATTGACACTTGACCTGCAATATAAACTAAATAATTATCTTGTTAAATATAGTCGTGTGGCCTTCCGACTGAAACCTATGGATTATACACAATCAAGTTAATACAAATTCTGATATATCACTTTGATCTTTGACTGTGGATTGTCTCTTGTTGACCACGAGTGTTTCAGAATACCTATTTTACAAAAATATTAAAAGATCATTTATTTATATATTTATTCATTAATTTATTTTTAAGTTTACTTTTCTAATGCACTCTGTATCAAACTATCAAGTATAATGTTCAGTTTGATCTTTTAGCTTTGACCTTTACTTATAACGCAACCTTTTGTGATAAGATTTGAGCTACGAATACGAATTATTGTAACAAATTATGAACATTGATCAAGCAATATAACGCACATTCTCAAACACTGGTGGAGTTAATTTACACTTATTCCTTATTTTTCCACTTGCATGCTTTGCAGCATTGTTGTCCAGTTATCATGCAAGTACACTTTTCCGATGAGCAACTCTTGCACTTTCATGACAAGGTCTTCACACGCCAGAATGGTTTTACTGCCCATAATGGACACTACGTATTTACTTAATTCTCTTCCACCCCCCATAACGATGGGTCCGGATAGTTTGGTGACGCATACTAGGATGATCCCCAGTAGTGGCCAGCTTGCAGGGCAGCACAAAGAGTGAGCTGAAGAAGAGCGTCTTGCGTTGGTGGAAGACTTGCCAAGGTTTTTTTCTTGTGGGCGATTAGCTTCAATCTTGATTTATCAACACTGAATGTATCACTTGTGCTGTCGTATAGAGGAACCACGAACCTCTTGATACTGATAAAGTCAACATCACAGCGATTCATGAGCTGACGAGAGATGCACAAATGTACCTAGGTCACATCAGGATAATTCTTTCACGTTTCCCAGCCTGATTTCTATATTTACCTAGATGCTGTTAATATAACGAGGAAAATCCGGCAAGACGCCCACTACAAAAAAGCAATGATACATTTAAAAAAAATAGCTCATCTGGCAAAGCAGAGCGTTTTACTAGTAAGTTCCATTTCATGCATCAAGTGCAACATTCGGCTTCTTCATAAATGGTTACACATGGAGGTAAATTCGCCAAACTTACAGAGCCATTTATATCATTGCTGAACAAATCTTCATTGTGAGTAATAATCATTCATCCTTCGCTTCATTTGAACTTTTGGGAATATTCTGCCTCCATCTGAAGCAGCTCAGTATTATCTACTTGGAAAAACTCTTGGCAATTTTGAGGAAGTCTGGTTTCAGTGGTTTTTGGTTTAAGTAGAAGTCTTATCCCTTGGTCTTGCGGTTATCTGGTGTAACTTTTCAGTGCCTGAAATATATAGTATGTGTCCCACACAAGATCAACACGACCAGTTTGTCAATTGCTTGGTGACAAATGCAACGAATTTTGTGTAGCAAAGTCATGAAATATTTTATAGTGATGAGGTGGTTTGAGCATGTTAACTATAGCTGAAACGTAAGGGTTAACCACAGAAAGCAGTATGGATATTTGCTCAAATGAAGTCTCATTATTTTCAATGCAGCTAAGCAAATCAGAATATGTTCCACTCCTCATTTCTACTTCTTTGGAAAGCGATGGTGTGCACGGGTTATTCTCAAATTCAAATCTCCTTGTGTGTTTTGGCAGCATTCAAGTGAGAGAATAATGAGCAGTGGCTACTAAGTGTTTCAACTTTTTGCTTATTGGATGTTTTTTTTTTTTAAGCGAGCGTCTTCAAGAGACCTGTATGGCTTTTCGTTCTGTTTTGCTTTTATTTTTTTTTATGTCTGTCGATAGCATTCGAACTGAAAAACCAATCAACTTGAAATTTTGACCATCCACAAACCTCAATGCAGATTGAAGGTGTATAGTTTTGAGGCAAAATCGTTCAAAAAGTTACGAAATTACACAATAGTTACTGCAAAATATTTGTCTGAAACAAAATGGCAGCAAATAGTGAGATAACTATATTTTTTAAAACTTTTTCCGGTGACGAATATGTTCATTTTATGTGCATCTGATAAATATTGGCAAAGTTTTACAAAGTTACTCGCAAATATTTTTTTGAAACACAGTAACAGCAAAATGGTAGGTGGCTGTCTTATATTTAATTTTTGTCCGGTCACGAATATACAGATGTGAACGCGATCTGATACGTATTAGAGGCAGAAATTACATTTCAAATGCTTTCAATAACTGTTAGTAACGGTGGCGGACCGCGGAGAAAACTCTAGACAGAATGACAACGAAAATTCTAAGCAACGATCACTGCACTGCATTCAACAGCATCGGGAAGTATAGCTATGGAAATAAGAACAAATTTTTCAATGCCTATTTTTGGAGTTTTTACTAGCGTTGAGATCTTGAAGCCAGAACGTTCGTAGATATGGACGTGCTCGCTTATCAACGCGCCAAACAGAGCGTTTTCCTATTATAATATGCGGTTGAAAATGAAATGAGTTTGTGGAGCATGTTTCTTTAGCTCCGAGAACAGTCGCTTAGTTTCTGAACTTGCAAACAACCATCTTAATAGATGTCAGAGCATTCTTTAAAATACGAATAATACCTCTGTCGTCCTTTAACATAACATATTTTGCCCATGGGCATGGTCAGTGTGTCAATGACTGTAACCGAGAATAGATTTTGAGTTATGGGAACAACAAGGTTGTACCATTTACAAAATTCTTGATAAACTTGTGGACTAGTTGACGAAAGAGCAAGCATATCTGTTAGAAACACAGAAAGCCATCGAGCATAGTTGGCTTCAAAGTAAAACAAGAGGCCCTCACTTAAGTACAGTTTTTGGCGGTTGTAGCCGGTTGTAAAGTGTAAAGTGTATTCCGTAACCTGGCTGTAAGTTTCAACCGGTTACAACTTATGTACTGTAATGATGAACAGAGTATCAGTTGAGCTAGCGTCGCAGTGTCAAGCACCAATCTGCATCTCTATGGACCGCACAATCGCAAGAAGAAGCAGTTTAAGTCGTAGGACGATCATTTAATTTAAAGTGTAGGGTTGATTTTTCCTGCTCTTGGAACCAATCTTCGAATGAAACGTTTTCATGGCTGATTTCGCCCTCTTGATAATCAGCGTATGCATGTTTTAGATTAAAAGGATGTGGTGGTGTTGCTGCAGTTAGTTGGTGAGCCTTTTGTGCTTTCGTCACATGTGTGGATGCAAAAATGACTGCGGTGACTTGGGAAACTACATCCGCCTTGGCTAGAGCTTCTACCACAACCAATCATATTTAACCATGACATTCTAGTATTTGTATTATTGCCCTTTAAATACTGTTATCCACCGAACATGACAACAAACGTATTCTAGCCATACAAATCTGGACGGTTCCACTGAATACCCTTTGCAATGGTAAAACGTCGAAAATCAATAAGTACAAGGCACATCTTCGATGACGTTAGCAATATTTGATCAACCCCCGATAAAGAAACCATGATTATTTCGAACGAAATTATTGAAGAAAAATTATTAACAAATTATTAAAAATTGTTGACAACAAAATGTTGCCTGAATTAAGCGCTGGGTATAGAGCCACACATCACATATTTCGACCGGTGTTTCAAGAAATACGTCCAAACAAGCATGTCATCAATTTTGTCAAATATTAAAATACATATTTAGGTATCTAATGAAACCCAATTTTTTGACATAACCTCTAAAACCATTTCTGGACACTTTGCAACGATACGTACCTGTTATAACGATCCAAACCCTAAGCTTATCGGTTTACCGGTTAAAACGTTATCGTAACAGGCCGATACATTTACTGTGACCTAGTGACCTTGAACACGTTATCTTTACCCCCCCCCCCCCCTCCCATATAAGAAATGTAACTGTTATTATATCATTTGGCACAAATCAACTCGTAAATAGATCATATGGCATAACTAGGGAGGAAAAGGGGGTTCTGGCTCACTTTTTGACGGAGCCGCCGGAGCCAGCCGATCCGCGCGCGCGCCTCACACGTTACAGCTCGAAGTTGATGTGTAATCACTTTTATCTATTAATAGTCTCGGCATATTAGTTATAGTTATGTAGGCTGATGACACAATTAGAATACACGCCCTTTCACAACTACCACCCCATCAATAATCAATACTTACCGATACTAATCAATAATAATTGTAATACCAAACAGTACTTTCACTTTTATCGATTAATAGACTTATAACACACGCCCTTTCACGACCACCACCGCATCACAAAACTATTTATTATTTCCCAATTATCTATTTAATAAAAAATTCTCTATTTTCACTTAATATTCTACTCATCAAAGAATTTAACCCATGACTGACCTTACAAACAGTCCATTACACGAGGATTAGTTTCTAATGGCGTGCATTGCGTGGCCTCAATATCGTAAAATATGTACATCATTTTGTCACTGTCATCTGTCTTCTTCTTCTTCGTTCGGTAACATATAGCACTGATGATTTTGAGGACAAAACTTTCGGCAAAGGTGACAGTATGTTTCCCCGCAAGTATGCTTTTGACGGTCCCGTAAATTAACATATTTGCAACATATGTTACATATACGATGAACGTCACAAACAGTGCGTTGTAAGCAGTGATTTTCATGGATTGTGACATCACATATCGTTTAAAAATAATAGTGCGGGAAACAGATAATCAAAATCTTTGCACATTTATAGAAGTATAATGAGTTAATTTTAAACCCTTAAAATAAGGTTTCTGTTGTCTTTAGATGAAAAACAATATATTCCACGTACTTTCAGAGCTGTAGAAAACTCATGCACATTCCCTTACCTAAATACAGTTCTATAAGTTTCTCAGTAACTGTTCTATTTTTAGATTCAAAAATGCGGAGCAAACTAATATCATTTCTTCTACAACCCCAACGAAGTCTTGTACCTACATTAGATTATATTTATAGATTTGAAATGCGGAGCTTACATTTATAATTTAAACTCTTTGATACAAGAACAAACTTTACTGACTACTTTCGATTCTATATATAGATTTCTAATTGTGGAGCCACATTAACATTGAAGCAATTGTCAATCCCATACTCTTACCTAAAACATTCTTTGCAGTTTCTCAGTTACTGTTCTATTTTTAGATTTAAAAATGCGAAACGAACTAAGATCAAGTCTTCTACAATCCCAACAAAGTATTGTACCTACATATGATTCTATTTATAGATTTGAAATGGGGAGCTAACATTACTAACTTAAACCCTCTCATATAATAACAAATTCTATTGACTATTCTTACGATTCTATTTACAGATTCCTAATTGTGGAGCCACATATTTTACATGGAAGCAATTCTCGATCCCATACTCTTACCTAAAACACAGTTCTATACAGTTACTGTTCTATTTTTAGATTCAAAATGAGGAGCTATAACTAATATCATGCCTTCTACAACCCCAACGAAGTCTTCTACCTATTTATTTATTTGAAATGGGGAGCTAAACATTATAATTTAAATTATCTCATATAATAAAAAAAGTCTATTGACTATTCATTATTCTATTTATAGATTCCTAAATGGGGTACAACTGTCAATCCCATACACACCTAAAACACAGTTCTATACTGTTACTGTTCTATTTTTAGATTCCTAATTGGGAACTTATTATAAATTTAATACCTAATTGTTATATGCCAACGAACTATATTAACTACTTATGACTATATTTATAGATAACTAATAGAGAGATCGACACAATTAATATCTATTTATTTATTTTAAATCACGTACTTTTTTCTAATCACTGTTGGGATCAACTCTTGTATTTTTAGATTCGAAATGAGGAGCTATATACTCTTATTTAAAGCCGTCTTTATGCCAACAAACTGTATTACCTAATTACGATTCTAGTTTTAACTTCCTAATTGTGAAACCACTTCAACATCTAAACCATTTTAAAACCAATACTCTCCTCTACCACACTGTTTTGCACAACTGTTCTATTTCGAACGGGGGAACTAACTTTTTATTTTTTTTATTTTAAATCTCTATTTAATTGAACTAAAATACTAATTAGTTATAATTATGGCTAGTGGGATATTTGGAGCTGTAGCATATATGAAATGAGATAACTATTTAGAATAATGAGAATTAACATTTATTATTTTTTTTTCTATTATAAAAATACAATATGTTACACCTCTAATACATTACATTACACACTAATACTATACTACTTAATGCAAACAATGCATGTATGTTACACTTTCAAAGTTAATTGTTATTCGTTTTATATTCTCATTCATAGTTGAGATTACACATCTTGTTAAAATTATACACATTACTAAATTTTCTAATCTCGTAATATCTACTATGTTTATTTTTTACACTCTTCACACACATTGAACACGTCACAGCTATTTCTTAAATGTTTTATAATGTCCATGTGCATACGTATTGATGCCATCACTTCTTATATAACGCTTATCATCATATGGTGACAAAGTTGCTTTTCTTTGTTTCAAAGTAAATAGTTCATGATGTAGACTTCATATTGAAAACATGTCTGCGCTTTGTAATTCCTTTGAAAAAAGACACTTTTTATAATCTTGATGCACGATACATTTTTTTAAAGTACGCTTCACAATTCCTTTTCCAATTTTCTTCACTTTTCCACTATCTTCCAAAATCGAATACATTTTTGGTCTAAGGCCAATAAACTCCTTGACCACGCTTCCTCCACATTCATCCTTAAATTTTCCAATCACCTTTTTATTATCGTCACTATGTAAGAAGTGTTCACGAGGGAAGTTAGAAGTATCAAAGAAATGAGAGTCTAACAACATATCATTATAAATATCTTCGGTTTCGATCTCGTAACACAAAGAATCTGTGTCTGTAAAAAGTAATTTGAGACGATCGCCATATTTGTTCTTTGCATAACCGTAGTAAAAATCATACATCACTCGCTTACTTAATTCTAAAACAGTAAATCCAGCGAACATTGGTCTATTTAATTCAAGACAAGGTTTCTTTGAATGGATTGCGACAAGATCGTTTGAGAAAATCTGAAAACTATCGAATGCAGGAGAAGCGATTATTTTCTTTGCCCTCTTCACATTGTTTACCAACTCAACTTTTATTCTATTCCGTATATTCTCTAAGCTCTTGCCGTAAATACTGTTTATTAATAGCTTAAAAAAGTCTTTCTCAAAGCTATTTTGTGCCTCCATACGTTTTTTCGTGTTAAATTCAATAAATGGTCTCAACCAGGCGCTTTGGGTAAACTCCAGTACGCGATGTATTTTGCTCAGTTTAAGTCCGTAAGACAAGTACTGTTTTAAGTTGACATAATGGATCGTATAGTTGGTTTTATTGTTAAGGTTTGGCACAAGTTTTTTGACTTTACTTGACGTTGAAATACCCAACTCTTCAGCAAGTTGTTTTGAATATGGTGAAAGCATTTCATCAGTAATAGATAATTTTTCTGGTGCTACTGGTAAATCATTGTGATTATCGTGTAACACATAGGGATATTCTAAATCTACTTCTAAAATATACCCCTTCTCAGCATCATCAGATATATTTGTAAAGTCACATTGTTCAATTTCATCTCCACTCATCCACCTAAAATCGCGTATGGGTTAAACACTCACTCATTGCAACTCCATACAAGTTATTGCAATCTAAATACAATATATATTTAGAAGGCTTTTCAACATCATGTTCACTCATATATTTGTTATTCGCTTCTGAAAATCGTTTGGTAATCATAGACACACCACCCCTTTTTCCATTTTCCATAAACAAGTACATGTCGGGATCTGTGAATAGTTCCAATTCAACCTTTGTCATCTTTAGACAGCTTTCCCAGGCTAAACCAGGTGCAGTATACATATGCGCTGCATCGAGACTATAGTTTTCTAGGCATAACATTCGAAAATTCTCAAATACATCTGCAAGAAGAAGAACATCAGTTTTCACATACAGATCTTGATAGTCGCCTAAATTTTCAAGCTCAAATGTTTCCCAAACTCTCTGTGCATGTTTATAGTCCTCATCACTAACAGTATCTCCTTTTAATAAATTGTAGAAAGCCGATGGAGATGGTAAAGATGTTTCAAGCAGTTTAGAGGGTGAATCAATATAATCATATGGAAATACTCCTTTACGTAGTAGAAGTAGAATCCTTTCATTATCGAAATGCTCTGACATAATTTTAAATTTGTCTGCGCCATAACCTAAAAGATTCTCAACAAGTGTCTCTAAGGAAGCACCTAGGAATTGAAACGAGTCTATAAATCTCAAACTCCCCAACGTGAAGGAAATATACTTCTCCATGTTGTTAGGAATACACGTTATAGGTCTATCCCAGTGGCGTAGCGCAGAAGTCGGGGGCCCCCCCCGCGACATTGGCCATTGGACATGGTAGGATCAAGCACGGGGGTATGGGGGGCGGAGCGCATGAAAAGCGCCGCAGGTGAATAATTTTGAAAGCACGTTTTTAGAGTGCATTTGGTGCGTTTTAGGAAAAAGTGGTGGGCTGAATGTAATACCGAAACAATGTAGTTTGTGTGCGTCAATTTGTTTTGTCGTCATGTCGAGTTACAATTCACAGCATACTTTGCAACATATTAACGTTTGATCTTATTTTCAACCCCCCCCTCCCATATCCACCACTTCCACGCGACGTAATAATAATGTATACATTTATCTACTTAAACCATAATAACATATTATTATATCATCAACAACAACAACAAGTATGATAAGTTTTAAGTATTGATAAATCAAATAACCTACGTTTTGATCCTCCAACTGCAATTCTGGAACGTTTCCTAGCCGTTTAGGCTTTTAGTGTATTATTGTCTGGCAAATCGAGCTTTTCGGCGTGCGTTAGCGTCCGCGAACTCGTCGAACAATGTATCTATGTTTAACTTTCGTGTTCTTTCACCCTCGATACTAAGCAATGCCAAACCACTGAGTCGATTCTCACTCATTGAGCTTCGCAAATAGTTTTTAATTAATTTTAATTTAGAAAAAGATCTTTCGGCACCCGCTGCAGTCACGGGCACTTTTATAAGTTCTTCCACTCATTGTTAATAATATATTAACATAGTTACAGAATAATAAAATAGAAACACTAACATAACACTTCGTGACTCCACACAGAAGAGTACATTCAACACATATTCACAAAACTACTACGATTTCACTCAATTCACAATAAGAATGTAAACTTTGCGCACTGTTATCAACACATCCGATCCAGCACCATATTTGACACCACTTTATTAATCGCATCACCTACAGTCTCATTCCCACGCTGAGATATGCCTCTATCAGTGAGGGAGTCCGAGAGAAAACTGACCTCTGAAATAATTTTGTGTAAAGGGTGGAAACAAGCTACAAAACTAAGTGTATTGTTAGTGGGGATAAGGGTAAAATGTAAGGTCCATTGGCATTTTCGGTGACATCAGACTGTTAGTTTTACAACACAAGTTCATTTCGCTAACCCATACATCCGGTATAAAATCGTGAACGATCCCAAAAATTTTGAAAATTTTGCGAATTTTGTAATTTTATTAAAAATACATTTTAATTGATTTGTTGTCTTATTTGAAATTTTCATAATATACGATCTATATCATCGGGGGCCCCCGTCCGCGGGGGCCCCCCCCCCGCCTTGTGGGGTTTGCGGGGCCTTCCGCTACGCCACTGGTCTATCCTTTATCTTACCAATGTTCTGCATAATCAAATGAGAATCATAGTTACGCAAGTTATGGAACACCACAGGTATGAAGGAAATCTTTTTAAAGTTAATATTACAACGATTATGTGCTGCGCCACGAAAACGCCCTGTCATATGATCATGATCCCGCACACGATCCATGTCTAGAGGCTCTTGACAAATGTGGCAATTTTCTGCCGATGCGAAAGCTACCTTATCCTCTGGTAACATAACCAATGGTCTAATCTCGCTCAATATTGGTAGAAGTTCCTCCTCCTCTTTAAGTAGATTTTTTAAAAAGCTATCAACAACATTAGGTCCGCGATAAACAACAGGTGGTTTATGGCAGTTACCTTCTGAATTTACAATAACATATGCATAACCTGAAGGCTCGTGTTGTGTCAGCTTGGCAGTATAAGATGATTTTACGCTTGGTGTACACCCACTTATTTTTGTTGAAAAACACTCGAAGTCAGCATAAACCACAAATGGAACTTTCTGTGAAAAGTGGTGATTTTGGAATCTCATAATGTTGTTATCTTCTTCAGGCATTTTAATTTTTTGAGGACTATGTTCATTACAGTAAGTGTGATGTTTTAATAAAAGATCCTTTGTGTAAAATCTATGAAGACATAAATAGCAATAAAAGTTTTTACCCCTGTGTTTAGACAGAGAAGCAAGCAATCTATCTAAGTCTTTTATGAGACAGTAGTGCGATGTAGTTTCGTTACTGATGTACAGAAGATTCACGTGTTGCACAGTTTCCTTCTTTGTTATTCTAAGAGGAAATATTTCCCCTTCGAATCCAAAAACATTTACTGATATGTTGTTATTCTTCTCAAAAAGATCTATATTTGAGATTTTTACTGGAAAATCAATTCCGTTTATATTTAACTCGGACTCGAATTCTTTATATTTAATAACTCTATAGCAATTATTATCTTGAGGATGGAGATGTGCCAAGATTGACCATATAAAACATTTAATATCGTAGTTTTGTATATTAAGAATTGCTTTCTTGAGTTGTAGCGTTCGAGGAATAGGTATATAGCTTGATCCTGATAGAGGTGCATATTTCGCTGTTTTTAAGTCCATATAATAAACATGATCGATGCCCCAATTACTTCCTTCCTTCTGAGAGGCCGTGCATGCCTTGTTGATAGTGGCGAAAGCTTCATTAAACTGCGACTCAAACTCGGATTCTTGTAATAACGTATGACATCTACTTCGGAAACATGGACTCGTTAAGATCTCCTCCCCCTCTGACTCGCGAGTGTAACGTACATACATGGCGATATACCATTTCACTCCTCGATGAATGGAGAGATCTTTAAACAGTTTCCTCTTCACAGCTTCTTGATGTTCAGACAGAAACAACAGTACGTCTCTTCCAGGCTCTTGTTTTCGGAACGTGTATGTTTCCACAACATCATTTAACGCAGACTCGAAGTCACATGGGTCAACACCACTACACGGCCCACCTTCATCTTCTTTATCATTCTCTTCAACATCCATATCTTCAACAGCATGTTTGTCTTGTACACTAAGTCGATGAGTTTCAATATGTTTCAATAAACTTATTTTCTTGCTAAAGTTCTTCCCACACATACCACACTGATTCAAACTCGCGTGGCCCTTTAGAAAATGTTGTTTTAAACCATCAGCTCTAGCAAACGTTGCCTCACACATGTCACATTTCAACGTCTTTTTGTTATGAATAGTTTTCTCATGTCTAATTAAATTGGACTTTTTAACAAAGTTTTTCTCACACCGCTCACAGCGAAATTTTCCGGGCTCCGTCATACCTATAAAGAAGAAACTATTTTTACTCAATTGGATATTGTTTACATGTATTATATTTCCTGTATCTCTATGATTTGTCGGTATACAACTACTTTGTTTTTGTACTCTAAATGATTTCATACATCAAACAACAGCATATTATTAATAATAATAATAATTTTAATAATAATAATAATAATAATAATAATAATAATAATAATGATAATTAGAATTATTATTATTATTTCTATTTTTGCTATTGTTGTTTGTTATTTTCATTGTTATGAATGGATATAAATAATCATATAATGTGTTTTTTTTTTTCATAATAAATTGTTTTCCTATCCAATCCAAATTAAAAAATAACATAAAATCAAAACTAAATGTAATTATTATTAATATCATTATGTTTAAATGTTTTAAACTTACTTTCAAAATATAAATGGAATCATTAATTTTGAACTTATGAAACTCGAACTTCAAAACTTTTTTATCTTACGAAATGCAGAAGTCTTACTAGCTCCGTCGATGACGATAGCTCAATGACTAATGAGTAAGAACACAGTGCACATTACTTATATAGGGAAGGTATCTCATTTCAACGAAAATCCGTAAACACACGAAGGTTGCCGAAGTTCGCCGAATACGCATCTAGTTGTGTTGAATAAAATCTTCACATACCGTTAACAAGAATGAACTTGTTTCATCGTGTGCCAGCAGAAGACTGCGATAGCAAAGTGAGAGAAAGTAAATGATTCATGTCAAAACCTGAAGGACAAAGTCCAAACCGCTACTACCTGTCTCAATAATATTGTTATAACAACAATGGATTAATAATTATTAGGTTTTATGCTAGGCTAGTTAAGGTTAGGTGAGACTAGCTCCATCTGTGAGGATTTATTTTTGCTATTATTATGATGATGATGATTATTATTATTATTATCATTACTTTATTTGTTGTTGTTGTTGTTATTTGTTATTTTCATTGTTATTAATGCATATAAATAATCATATGATGTGTTTTTTCTTCATAATAAATTTTTTCCTAATACAAATTTAAAAAAAAAATTAAAAAAAAAATTAAATTGTTATTAATATCATTATTTAAATGCTATGTTTAAATAAATAAACTTACTTTCAAAATATAATCGTATTCATTAATCTTTCCACTTATGAAACTCGAACTTCAAAACTTTTTTTTAATTTTACGAACTGCAGAAATCTTACTAGCTCCGTCGATGACGATAGCTCAATGACTAATGAGTAAGTACTCAGTGCACATTACTTATATAGGGAAGGTATCTCATTTCAACGAAAATCCGTAAACACACGAAGGTTGCCGAAGTTCGCTGAATACGCATCTTATTAGTTATTTTATTCATTTTTTATTCATTATTATTATTATTATTATTATTATTATTATTATTATTATTAAAATTATTATTATTATTAATAATATGCTGTTGTTTGATGTATGAAATCATTTAGAGTACAAAAACAAAGTAGTTGTATACCGACAAATCATAGAGATAAAGGAAATATAATACATGTAAACAATATCCAATTGAGTAAAAATAGTTTCTTCTTTATAGGTATGACGGAGCCCGGAAAATTTCGCTGTGAGCGGTGTGAGAAAAACTTTGTTAAAAAGTTCAATTTAATTAGACATGAGAAAACCATTCATAACAAAAAGACGTTGAAATGTGACATGTGTGAGGCAACGTTTGCTAGAGCTGATGGTTTAAAACAACATTTTCTAAAGGGCCACGCGAGTTTGAATCAGTGTGGTATGTGTGGGAAGAACTTTAGCAAGAAAATAAGTTTATTGAAACATATTGAAACTCATCGACTTAGTGTACAAGACAAACATGCTGTTGAAGATATGGATGTTGAAGAGAATGATAAAGAAGATGAAGGTGGGCCGTGTAGTGGTGTTGACCCATGTGACTTCGAGTCTGCGTTAAATGATGTTGTGGAAACATACACGTTCCGAAAACAAGAGCCTGGAAGAGACGTACTGTTGTTTCTGTCTGAACATCAAGAAGCTGTGAAGAGGAAACTGTTTAAAGATCTCTCCATTCATCGAGGAGTGAAATGGTATATCGTTATGTGTGTACGTTACACTCGCGAGTCAGAGGGGGAGGAGATCTTAACGAGTCCATGTTTCCGAAGTAGATGTCATACGTTATTACAAGAATCCGAGTTTGAGTCGCAGTTTAATGAAGCTTTCGCCACTATCAACAAGGCATGCACGGCCTCTCAGAAGGAAGGAAGTAATTGGGGCATCGATCATGTTTATTATATGGACTTAAAAACAGCGAAATATGCACCTCTATCAGGATCAAGCTATATACCTATTCCTCGAACGCTACAACTCAAGAAAGCAATTCTTAATATACAAAACTACGATAATAAATGTTTGATATGGTCAATCTTGGCACATCTCCATCCTCAAGATAATAATTGCTATAGAGTTATTAAATATAAAGAATTCGAGTCCGAGTTAAATATGAACGGAATTGATTTTCCAGTAAAAATCTCAAATATAGATCTTTTTGAGAAGAATAACAACATATCAGTAAATGTTTTTGGATTCGAAGGGGAAATATTTCCTCTTAGAATAACAAAGAAGGAAACTGTGCAACACGTGAATCTTCTGTACATCAGTAACGAAACTACATCGCACTACTGTACTGTCTCATAAAAGACTTAGATAGATTGCTTGCTTCTCTGTCTAAACACAGGGGTAAAAACTTTTATTGCTTTTTATGTCTTCATAGATTTTACACAAAGGATCTTTTATTAAAACATCACACTTACTGTAATGAACATAGTCCTCAAAAAATTAAAATGCCTGAAGAAGATAACAACATTATGAGATTCCAAAATCACCACTTTTCACAGAAAGTTCCATTTGTGGTTTATGCTGACTTCGAGTGTTTTTCAACAAAAATAAGTGGGTGTACACCAAGCGTAAAATCATCATATACTGCCAAGCTGACACAACACGAGCCTTCAGGTTATGCATATGTTATTGTAAATTCAGAAGGTAACTGCCATAAACCACCTGTTGTTTATCGCGGACCTAATGTTGTTGATAGCTTTTTAAAAAATCTACTTAAAGAGGAGGAGGAACTTCTACCAATATTGAGCGAGATTAGACCATTGGTTATGTTACCAGAGGATGAGGTAGCTTTCGCATCGGCAGAAAATTGCCACATTTGTCAAGAGCCTCTAGACATGGATCGTGTGCGGGATCATGATCATATGACAGGGCATTTTCGTAGCGCAGCACATAATCGTTGTAATATTAACTTTAAAAAGATTTCCTTCATACCTGTGGTGTTCCATAACTTGCGTACCTATGATTCTCATTTGATTATGCAGAACATTGGTACGATAAAGGATAGACCTATAACGTGTATTCCTAACAACATGGAGAAGTATATTTCCTTCACGTTGGGGAGTTTGAGATTTATAGACTCGTTTCAATTCCTAGGTGCTTCCTTAGAGACACTTGTTGAGAATCTTTTAGGTTATGGTGCAGACAAATTTAAAATTATGTCAGAGCATTTCGATAATGAAAGGATTCTACTTCTACTACGTAAAGGAGTATTTCCATATGATTATATTGATTCACCCTCTAAACTGCTTGAAACATCTTTACCATCTCCATCGGCTTTCTACAATTTATTAAAAGGAGATACTGTTAGTGATGAGGACTATAAACATGCACAGAGAGTTTGGGAAACATTTGAGCTTGAAAATTTAGGCGACTATCAAGATCTGTATGTGAAAACTGATGTTCTTCTTCTTGCAGATGTATTTGAGAATTTTCGAATGTTATGCCTAGAAAACTATAGTCTCGATGCAGCGCATATGTATACTGCACCTGGTTTAGCCTGGGAAAGCTGTCTAAAGATGACAAAGGTTGAATTGGAACTATTCACAGATCCCGACATGTACTTGTTTATGGAAAATGGAAAAAGGGGTGGTGTGTCTATGATTACCAAACGATTTTCAGAAGCGAATAACAAATATATGAGTGAACATGATGTTGAAAAGCCTTCTAAATATATATTGTATTTAGATTGCAATAACTTGTATGGAGTTGCAATGAGTGAGTGTTTAACCCATACGCGATTTTAGGTGGATGAGTGGAGATGAAATTGAACAATGTGACTTTACAAATATATCTGATGATGCTGAGAAGGGGTATATTTTAGAAGTAGATTTAGAATATCCCTATGTGTTACACGATAATCACAATGATTTACCAGTAGCACCAGAAAAATTATCTATTACTGATGAAATGCTTTCACCATATTCAAAACAACTTGCTGAAGAGTTGGGTATTTCAACGTCAAGTAAAGTCAAAAAACTTGTGCCAAACCTTAACAATAAAACCAACTATACGATCCATTATGTCAACTTAAAACAGTACTTGTCTTACGGACTTAAACTGAGCAAAATACATCGCGTACTGGAGTTTACCCAAAGCGCCTGGTTGAGACCATTTATTGAATTTAACACGAAAAAACGTATGGAGGCACAAAATAGCTTTGAGAAAGACTTTTTTAAGCTATTAATAAACAGTATTTACGGCAAGAGCTTAGAGAATATACGGAATAGAATAAAAGTTGATTTGGTAAACAATGTGAAGAGGGCAAAGAAAATAATCGCTTCTCCTGCATTCGATAGTTTTCAGATTTTCTCAAACGATCTTGTCGCAATCCATTCAAAGAAACCTTGTCTTGAATTAAATAGACCAATGTTCGCTGGATTTACTGTTTTAGAATTAAGTAAGCGAGTGATGTATGATTTTTACTACGGTTATGCAAAGAACAAATATGGCGATCGTCTCAAATTACTTTTTACAGACACAGATTCTTTGTGTTACGAGATCGAAACCGAAGATATTTATAATGATATGTTGTTAGACTCTAATTTCTTTGATACTTCTAACTTCCCTCGTGAAAACTTCTTACATACTGACGATAATAAAAAGGTTATTGGAAAATTTAAGGATGAATGTGGAGGAAGCGTGGTCAAGGAGTTTATTGGCCTTAGACCAAAAATGTATTCGATTTTGGAAGATAGTGGAAAAGTGAAGAAAATTGGAAAAGGAATTGTGAAGCGTACTTTAAAAAAATGTATCGTGCATCAAGATTATAAAAAGTGTCTTTTTTCAAAGGAATTACAAAGCGCAGACATGTTTTCAATATGAAGTCTACATCATGAACTATTTACTTTGAAACAAAGAAAAGCAACTTTGTCACCATATGATGATAAGCGTTATATAAGAAGTGATGGCATCAATACGTATGCACATGGACATTATAAAACATTTAAGAAATAGCTGTGACGTGTTCAATGTGTGTGAAGAGTGTAAAAAATAAACATAGTAGATATTACGAGATTAGAAAATTTAGTAATGTGTATAATTTTAACAAGATGTGTAATCTCAACTATGAATGAGAATATAAAACGAATAACAATTAACTTTGAAAGTGTAACATACATGCATTGTTTGCATTAAGTAGTATAGTATTAGTGTGTAATGTAATGTATTAGAGGTGTAACATATTGTATTTTTATAATAGAAAAAAAAATAATAAATGTTAATTCTCATTATTCTAAATAGTTATCTCATTTCATATATGCTACAGCTCCAAATATCCCACTAGCCATAATTATAACTAATTAGTATTTTAGTTCAATTAAATAGAGATTTAAAATAAAAAAAATAAAAAGTTAGTTCCCCCGTTCGAAATAGAACAGTTGTGCAAAACAGTGTGGTAGAGGAGAGTATTGGTTTTAAAATGGTTTAGATGTTGAAGTGGTTTCACAATTAGGAAGTTAAAACTAGAATCGTAATTAGGTAATACAGTTTGTTGGCATAAAGACGGCTTTAAATAAGAGTATATAGCTCCTCATTTCGAATCTAAAAATACAAGAGTTGATCCCAACAGTGATTAGAAAAAAGTACGTGATTTAAAATAAATAAATAGATATTAATTGTGTCGATCTCTCTATTAGTTATCTATAAATATAGTCATAAGTAGTTAATATAGTTCGTTGGCATATAACAATTAGGTATTAAATTTATAATAAGTTCCCAATTAGGAATCTAAAAATAGAACAGTAACAGTATAGAACTGTGTTTTAGGTGTGTATGGGATTGACAGTTGTACCCCATTTAGGAATCTATAAATAGAATAATGAATAGTCAATAGACTTTTTTTATTATATGAGATAATTTAAATTATAATGTTTAGCTCCCCATTTCAAATAAATAAATAGGTAGAAGACTTCGTTGGGGTTGTAGAAGGCATGATATTAGTTATAGCTCCTCATTTTGAATCTAAAAATAGAACAGTAACTGTATAGAACTGTGTTTTAGGTAAGAGTATGGGATCGAGAATTGCTTCCATGTAAAATATGTGGCTCCACAATTAGGAATCTGTAAATAGAATCGTAAGAATAGTCAATAGAATTTGTTATTATATGAGAGGGTTTAAGTTAGTAATGTTAGCTCCCCATTTCAAATCTATAAATAGAATCATATGTAGGTACAATACTTTGTTGGGATTGTAGAAGACTTGATCTTAGTTCGTTTCGCATTTTTAAATCTAAAAATAGAACAGTAACTGAGAAACTGCAAAGAATGTTTTAGGTAAGAGTATGGGATTGACAATTGCTTCAATGTTAATGTGGCTCCACAATTAGAAATCTATATATAGAATCGAAAGTAGTCAGTAAAGTTTGTTCTTGTATCAAAGAGTTTAAATTATAAATGTAAGCTCCGCATTTCAAATCTATAAATATAATCTAATGTAGGTACAAGACTTCGTTGGGGTTGTAGAAGAAATGATATTAGTTTGCTCCGCATTTTTGAATCTAAAAATAGAACAGTTACTGAGAAACTTATAGAACTGTATTTAGGTAAGGGAATGTGCATGAGTTTTCTACAGCTCTGAAAGTACGTGGAATATATTGTTTTTCATCTAAAGACAACAGAAACCTAATTTTAAGGGTTTAAAATTAACTCATTATACTTCTATAAATGTGCAAAGATTTTGATTATCTGTTTCCCGCACTATTATTTTTAAACGATATGTGATGTCACAATCCATGAAAATCACTGCTTACAACGCACTGTTTGTGACGTTCATCGTATATGTAACATATGTTGCAAATATGTTAATTTACGGGACCGTCAAAAGCATACTTGCGGGGAAACATACTGTCACCTTTGCCGAAAGTTTTGTCCTCAAAATCATCAGTGCTATATGTTACCGAACGAAGAAGAAGAAGACAGATGACAGTGACAAAATGATGTACATATTTTACGATATTGAGGCCACGCAATGCACGCCATTAGAAACTAATCCTCGTGTAATGGACTGTTTGTAAGGTCAGTCATGGGTTAAATTCTTTGATGAGTAGAATATTAAGTGAAAATAGAGAATTTTTTATTAAATAGATAATTGGGAAATAATAAATAGTTTTGTGATGCGGTGGTGGTCGTGAAAGGGCGTGTGTTATAAGTCTATTAATCGATAAAAGTGAAAGTACTGTTTGGTATTACAATTATTATTGATTAGTATCGGTAAGTATTGATTATTGATGGGGTGGTAGTTGTGAAAGGGCGTGTATTCTAATTGTGTCATCAGCCTACATAACTATAACTAATATGCCGAGACTATTAATAGATAAAAGTGATTACACATCAACTTCGAGCTGTAACGTGTGAGGCGCGCGCGCGGATCGGCTGGCTCCGGCGGCTCCGTCAAAAAGTGAGCCAGAACCCCCTTTTCCTCCCTACTGGCATATAATCATTTATTTCGATACGTCAAATACGTACGTCAGAGCATTCACGGGAAACTAATGAAAACCCAACGTCCGAGATCAGACGTGGCATTTCATAATATGTTTTTAATAGATTGTGTATCATCATATCTTTCAATAGAATGGTCACACGACTATATTAAACGAGTTAAAAATTGAATTTATATTAAAGGTCAAGTGTCAATGATGTGGGGTCACTGGGTAAAAAATGGGGTCACTGACGTCATCTATAATCAATTACATTTAGTTCAATATATGTAAGAACCATTTTGTATAAAAAAGTACACCTTGAACCAACTTAGTTGTAAATAAAATAATATAACTAAACAAGTTCAACCCCAGATTTTCACCCCCTCCCCCTCAAAAAACCATTCAAAAATATTTTGTCCTACGTGGCCAATTCTGTTCAGTCCATTATTTTCTGCATGTGGTAGAAATCTTACGTTTCTATCACCAAACCCCGCATTGCTTTACGAAAGCTCCACGGAACGACTTCAAGAACTCGAGTCTTTCAGTCTTATATTCTCTCTTTCTATCAAATCTAGCATTACTCAGACGTCAACTACGCCTGCCCCGTCAAATTGGTGACGGTGATTTCCGAAGTGTTTGTTGCACACGATCAACCACTGGATCCAAGCGAAACGAGAAACCGAAGACCAAAATGAGGACATTTTGAAGATCTACAATGGACGCGATTGTATGGACGACGACGACGTACAACCTGAGAGGATTACTGGTTGAAGGTCCAACCTGCACCCTTGGCTGAGCTGGTAGGCCGTCTGTATGCTGATTGATATGTGATGTGTGAACGTTTATAGGTAGTTAGTGGTGTAATAAAGTTCATATTATAAATGTCCATGTGCATTTGAGATCGCTATCAAGGAGTACGTTACAATTTGGCACACCAACGTGGGGCTCGAAACAGGAAACTTTTGTTGTGACCTGAGATATATTCCATCATAAATAATAAAACATAAATAAATGAACTATATGTCACTTGAGCATTTAAAAATTGTAATTTCCATTGCTGGATAATAGTCCAGTTAGTGTTAGAATCGCTGTTGTGGTTCGATGGCATTAGTTACCGGGCATGTTTTTGGGGAACTGGAGGTGGAAGTGACCATGGCGAGTGAAGGGGTTCTGGACCATGATATGGAGCTGAGGGTAGATAAAAGTTGCACTGCGAATGCTAAAGGTGATATGAGGGGTGTAATGGCTATGTAAATGAAAATACGTAATATGACAACGGAAATGAATGAACAAATGGACAATATGACAACGGAAATGAATGATAAAATGAGTCATATGACAACGGGAATAAATGATAAAATGAATAATATGACAACGGAAACAAGTGATATGAGAATGGAAATGAGGGATATGAGGAAGGGGTTTGATAACAAATGTGATAAGATGGTTTATAATTTGGAAACCAAGTTTACTGACTTACGGGTAAAGGTCGTGGATGAGCTAGAGCATATGGACAATAAAGTGGGTGGGTTAGTAGAGGAGATAGTGGAGTTGAAAGGTAGGTCAGAGAAGATTGGAGATAAGGTTGTAAAGGTTGGCGGTAAGCTCAATGAAGTAATTGGGGAAATAGAGGTGATCAAAACAGATGTAGATTACAAAGTAGGAGAATTAAAAGAAAGTTCCGATAAGGTAAAGGTAAGGGTAGACACAGTAATTGAAGATTGATTGATTGATTAATGTCTTTATTGATGGCGGGATTAATGCCTGTTAAGCATTCTCTTCCATCCAACCTTTTTGGAAACAACAGCTTCAGAAAGAGATAGGGGTAGTGTAAGAAATGGATCAACAGAGAAGAAGTGGTCAATGTGTTGGGTTAGAGATGGCGATTGAAGCCAATAAAAAAAGAATTGAGTTAATGGAGGTCGATATGACAGGTGGTAATGCTGGAGGGACCATTCAGAATGACTGTGGAATCGGGGACCATCTATTTCGTGAGGGGATTTTATTAACGGTGAATAACGATAGACTTAATCCAGTCGAGTTTATAACCCCTTCAGACCTGAATTGATTTGGCTAATGGGAAAAAATGTTTTTTTTTCGTTAAATCTTTAAAATGTTTACCAAATATCACAGTCAAGTTGGAAAAATTGTTTTGTTTATTGTTTAAACACATTTTAGCATGTACATCAGTATGTACAAATGTTCTAGGATGTTGCAAAATAATGTAATGGAGACATTAGAAAATATGCAATATTTTCAAATATAACTAACTTTTAATGAAAACCCAATATTTTGCATCACTCTGGAAATCTAGTCTATGGAATCCTATACAATCATACACAATTATAATCAATTGATACAAAAAATAAAAAGGTATTACTTATGACCCCTTCAAATCTGAATTAATTTGGATAATGGGAAAAAATATTTTTTTGGTTAAATCCTTAAAATGTTTACCAAATAACGCACTGAAGTTGGAAAAAAATGTTTTGTTTATTGTTTATACACATTTTAGCATGTACATCAGTATGTACAAATGGTCTAGGAAAATGAAAAATAATGTAATGAAGACATAATAAAATATGCAATTAAACCTGCTCTTGAATAACTTTAAGAACTACACGGTAAAAAACAACTGGAGACTGAGGGAGAGGTTAAACTTTAATGGACAAAATAGAAAAAATAAACACGAAGCAAAATTCCCGTACAACACTGTGTTTTCTGTCAGAGATAATGTTTTATTAAAGTCACTTCATCCATCAAATATGATCAAGAAAGAAACTAAGAAATGTTTTCATGTTTTTGAATATCCATTTGTAATTGCTGCGGTTGCAGGAGACAACGCAGTTAATGATGCTGGCATTTTGAAGGGAGTTTTTAATGTGGTGAATTTAAAATTGTATCACTGTTTACCTGTTGAGTCATAGGTCATTTGGGGGTCAAGTTCAAGGTTGCTGTTTTTGACTGTACAACTGTATGAGTGTCTAATTGTTGTGTTGTCTGGACAATTATTCTAATTCACTTGTTGCTTAGCTTTGTGTCCAGTTTTTTGTAAACATATCTTATTAAGCCTTTATTTGCAACAGAATGTACATTCCACAAGCGCAAATGAAATAGATTAAACAAACGACACAAAGAACATACAAATACTTATGAATACTTATAAATTAACACTTACATCAGAAACTTAGTATATGTGTAGTAGTTTGTGTTAGCAGTGTTGAAGGGGTTAGATCGACAAGGTGTTGAGAATTGTGGTTGAATGAGTGGAAACGGTTTGAAGGGTTTAGTTGCAATAATTGTTTTTGTGGCGTCTTATGGGAACTAACTGCAGTGAGCCTCCCATTCCAAGCCGGTGCCTAGTGCAAGCACTAATAATCCGGCTCCGGGTGGAAGAGGCAGGAAGGGGTGACGATGGGCAGACGCGCGGTGCTGCAGGTGGGCGGG
Source organism: Isoperla grammatica (assembly GCA_945910005.1). NCBI lineage: Eukaryota > Metazoa > Arthropoda > Insecta > Plecoptera > Perlodidae > Isoperla > Isoperla grammatica. The sequence continues at coordinate 55,574 of CAMDTW010000266.1, read as the reverse complement.
GACAAGTCCGCGATGAAGATTGTTACGCACCTGATTTCGCGACTCACTTCTGTACCCACCCGGTACTGGAATAACAAGGGCTTATATAAATCGCTGTGTGATGCATTGACAAGGAGTCAGTCTGGTCGGGTCCCTCAGCGAGGAATCATCGTATATGGAGCAGCTAATTCACTGAGTAGGGGTCGACAACAGAGTGTACGTCGCCCTCACTACTCAGGGCTCGGAACGTTCCGGAACTTTAACCGTTTTCATTTCCCACACCACGTGAACATTTGCCGTGATTTTTGGAAACCCAGGGTGAGTCTAAAAAACATTATTTATATATTTCCTATTTACTGTTGCCAGTTTTCATAAGAAATCATAGCATTTGTGCCACCACTAACTCAGAGCTTCTTTGGGCAGGTGTCGTGTTGACCGTTTTTTTTCTTGGTTTCCCCCCTATTTTCCCCTTAGACTCTTCAAGTATTTATCACCGACCTCATCTCTTCGTCTTCTCGAGTTGTCACCCACTTTAGTGTGAAGCCGCGGAAGCATACTCAGATAGCCGAGAATACTATTTCCATGTTATCCATATTATTTTGTATAGATAAATCTAATTTATAATTTAGCACTAAGAAATTAATTATATTCATTTTAAACTTTGAGTTATTATTTGTATATTGTTAAATGATAATTAATAAGTGTATGTAGTACCAAGATCGATCTTGCGCAAGGGCCAAACATAACACCATATTTTGTGTACCAGGTTTTCTTAGTTTTTCCTGTGAACTTATTATAAAAACTAAGTGGCGCCCATAACAGGTTGTTCTGGTTCAATCATTTGTATGCCTGTCCTCCCCTCCATCTATGAACCACTCCCACGCCGATTGCAAGCTAGCCGCGTGCACCACGGCCGTAGTGGCCCGTATTTTATTCTACAGAAAAAAGTACGTAGCAAGGGGAAGGGATGCTACCTCACCCAGGAGAGGCCCCAGCCAAAGCTAGGACCTTGTCGCATACGACACACAAGATAGGCGCAGGCGGGACGCCCAGCGCGCCACGTTAGACGTCTTGGGAGGCGGTAGAAACGCGTAGCCCAGGGACGCAACAGGGCGTTTAAAACGGTCCGCCTACCGGAGAGCAACGTCCGCCAAGCGAAGAATCAGGGGATTGCCAGAGTCCCGCAACGACGCGTATAACGCGCGTGCACTGGTACAGAGGGAGTCTATAAGCAAGAGGACGCTTAGATCCTTGTGCAGGTCCGACATCCGCGTGGCTCACGGGAGGTCAGTAGCGATGCGCAACACCTTGTTCTGGATGGTCTGCAGCTTGGTGAGATGGGCAGCGGCACAGCTGGACCACACAGGGGAGGCATAGGTGAAGGTCGGCCGGATGACTGCTGTGTAGAGCCGCGGATGGACATCGACCGAGCCCGCAGCAAGGGATAGCGCGAGGACAGCTTGCCGGTCGCTGCGGCAGCAACAGCATTGACGTGCGGCCCCCGGGTGAGACGCTTGTCCATTGTAAGCCCCAGGCACTTGTTGGATGAGGCCCACTCTACGTTTCTCCCCTGGAGGCGGAACGGAGGGGGATCCTGGCCCCGCGACCAGGTGAAGAGTGTAGCGGAGGTCTTTGCCGCATTCAACCCCATCCGCCAGCGGGCGTACCAGGTCGACACAGAGTTCAGGGAGCGCTGCCCGAACATGATGGCCCCGAGCGCAGTCCGGGAGGTGGTGAGCGCCACACAGTCGTCCGCAAACATGGCCGCCATGACGTGCGCCGGTGCAGGCGGCAGGTCGTGCGTGTATAGATTAAAGAGGATGGGGCTGTGGACTGATCCTTGCGGGACTCCCGCAACAACCGGACGGAGGGAGGAGGAAGCAGCGCCCTTGGAGACATAGAAGAAGCGACCAGATAGGTAGGAACGTAGAAGGTGGATGAGGTAGTGCGGGAAGTCAAGTGTGATGAGTTTCCGCAAGAGACACTCGTGCCACACGCGATCAAACGCCTTCAATACGTCGAGGAACACGCCAGCGGAGCATTTGCCACTGTTCCACCCATCGGTGATGTGGGACACGATCCTGGTGAGTTGATGGACCGAGTGGTCAGCACGAAACCCAAACTGTTCGTCGGGAAGGAGGCGCCCGGCGTCGACGTGTGCTTGGATTCGCGACAGAAGAAGGCACTCGAAGACCTTGGAGATGACCGAGAGAAGGCTGATGGGCCTGTAGCTCGACGGGTCTTGAGGGGGTTTACCCGGCTTGAGAAAGGCAACCACCTTGGCCACCTTCCAGGCCGGCAGGAAGTGTGAGGGCGGAGACAGGCATTAAACAGAGCGACAATGATGCGCGCCGCACACTCGGGGAGCTCCCGGAGCACCTGGGAAGTGATGCCGTCCGCATCCGGGGCCTTGCGGGTAGGCAGGGCCAGAACGACAGCTGAAACCTCGGTACAGTCTAGAGACCCGCTGCGGGGAGTGGCCGGGGCATCGGGTTTGCATCCAGCCAGGCACACACATCCTCGACGATAGTAGGCGGATTGGGTCAGAAATTGCCTTCCAGCATATCCGCAAGAAGGTTAGCCTTTTCTTCTGGACTGCAGGCGAGAACGGAAGCGCCTTGGATGGGGGGGGGTCTGGTTGGGGGCAACGTTAGATAGCCATCAGCCTCCGTGAGGGCGCAAACAGCGTCCTCCCACATGCTCGCGCTGTACTCCCCGATGGCGCATGTAAGCGCAGCGCAAGCCCTGTTGAAGGCCGCACGAGTATCCAGCGTATGTGCTCGCTGCCAGCGTTTTCGTAGCTGATTTTTGATACGGACTGCGCGTCTGAGCCGCTCCGGCAAATCAAACAACGTGAGCCGACCCTGGGTGCGTGTCGGAACACTCGCAGAAATGCCCATTTGGATAGAGTCGATCAACGACGAGAGAGTTCCGTCGACGTCAGCCGGCGACAGCAGTGCAGGGTCGGCAGGGGGTAGACGGTCCCGCAAGAACGCACGGCCAGCACGCGCATAGTTGGGTGTTGAAGGAGGGGGTGAGACCAGCAGTCGATTCCCCACTCGAAGAACGACAGGATAGGCCTAGTGATCGGAGGTAAGGGCTGTAACAGTAGTGAGGTCATAGAAGCATTGGATGTGGGAGAGTAGGGCAATGTCCAGAACGTCAGGGGCATGGCCGGGGATGTACGGATAGTGCGCGGGATCGGTAGGGCCAGCGACGACGTATGCACGCGAGGCAGCATGGGAGTACAGAACATTGCCGCTCACGTTCGCAACCCGCGAGTGCCATGCGGGGTGCTTGGCATTCAGGTCACCCCCACAATAGTAGCTGGGTCGGGTCGGCAAGAAGGGCTGTGAAGTCAGTGTCGAGCAGAGCCGAAGCGGAGGGCTTATACGCCGAGAAGAAGCGCAGGGACCCACCCGGCAGGGGCGGATACAAGGGGGGGGGGGGTCGACCGCCCCCCCCCCCCCCACGACCAACAAATTTTATGAAGTGAGAGTGCTGAGAGAAGTTTCTCCACACTGCGGTGACTAAAAACCTGGATGAGAGCTAAGATGGGCCAGAACAGACTCACTGGTCTTGCCAGGCTTAGCATTCATAGGTCTATGTCAATTAATATAGAAAATGTAACTAACAGGTATGCGAAAGGAAAGAACCGTAAACGAGACTTTGTTTTGTAAATACTACAATTATTTTTAATGTGCAAAGTAATTTCATGAAAGTTTGTTTAATAAGCAATGTTAATCTTTTTTTTAAACTCAATTTAACATTTAGTGCATTTGCATTAGGAGTCATGTTTACTGTTTACAGTAGCATAGTGTTTTATGACGTGTGTTGCTCGTTTATACGTCAACATTATAGACGGAGAGCCAGCAACATAAAAGCTCCCCTCATAAGGTACATATGTTTTGACTTTTGAAATAGGAGCGTAAAAACAACTCTACTATAACAAAACGCGCGTCTTACTCCTCAACGTGGGGGCTTTTAGGCCCCACAGGGGGCCAAAAAAGCCGAAAAAAGGCCCAAGGTTCCCCTCATAAGGTACATGGATGGAGTAAACGCCATTTTGTAGAGATAAGTGTCCCAAATAGGAATTCGAAGAGTAAGACGGGATATTAGGGGGCGTTTACCGATCAGACACCATTTTACCCAAAAAGGGCCATTTTTTATTTTCGCACATGCATGCGCTTAAACACTCAAAACATATCCGGAAATGTCTCGAGACGTAGAAAAACATACATTTTAAAGAAATTTTGGGTTATTGTCCTCGCCAGACGCCCTCAAAAGGGGCCCAAAAAGGCCAAGGTTCCCCTCATAAAGTACATGAATGGAGTAAACGCCATTTTGTAGAGATAAGTGTCCCAAATAGGAATTCGAAGAGTAAGACGGGATATTAGGGGGCGTTTACCGATCAGACGCCATTTTACCCAATTGGGCCATTTTTTATTTTTGCACATGCATGCGCTTAAACACTCAAAACATATCCGGAAATGTCTCGAGACTTAGAAAAACATACATTTTAAAGAAATTTTGGGTTATTGTCCTCGCCAGACGCCCTCAAAAGCGGCCCAAAAAGGCCAAGGTTCCCCTCATAAGGTACATGAATAGAGTAAACGCCATTTTGTAGTGACAACTATGTTATTGCTTCACCCAAAATGTGACAATGTCAGTATTGACTGAAGTTATGTTTTGAAAATGTGATTGATTATTAAACTAAACATAATGTACATTACTCCCCATAACTTGGATATATAACATGCACTTAAGCCCCCCCCCCCCCTCCCCCCTCCCCGATAAAAATCATGGCAATCGCCTTCCATGGGGCCGTCCCTGCCACCCGGGAACCGAACATGGACAGCCGCGGCCTCGACGTTTCGAAGGCGCGGCAGCAGAAGCTCGTGATGTTGGACAGTGCGGCTGACGAGGATGGCCGTTCCACCCCCGACACGGCCCCGCCTGCCCGGCCGGGCTGCGCGATCAGTGCGGTACACGGCGTGGTTGGCAACCTTCCATACATCGCCGGGCAGAAGGTGGGTTTCTTGGATGAGCGCGACTTGCGTGTTAAGTTGTCTCAAAGGAGAAGAAGTTCCGGAGTCTTCGCGCGGACGTTGCCATCGGCATTCCACAGCAGAAGGTGGAGGCCGTGTGGAAGTTAAGGGGTCATTCTGGAGAACTTCTCGTCCATCGCCGTGAGAAGGCCGACCATGCTTTGGACGACCGGACTCGTAGTGAATTGGAGCATCGTGGCGCAGACATCGAGAACGGCCCGCCACCGAGCAGTGCCGGGAGACTCAGAGGACCTGTCGGCCGCGGGTACCCGGGGGGTGGGTGCCGGACGCTGCTGTGGGGCGGGACCGGCTGCGGGTTGCGCCGGCGCCGCAGCCGCGAAAGAACGGCCCGCCTGGACGGTGGAGGCAGGCAAGGTGCGAGAGGGCCCTCCTGCGGGGCGTCGCGGCGCCTTCCCCGCGGCGTCGTGACGCTCTATAGCAGCGACGTATGTAGCACACTTCCGGTATGAGGCGGGGTGGCCACCATCACAGTTGCAGCAGAGAGCGGCGACCGCAGCTGATTTAGTGCAGTCTCTGCCCTCGTGGCTTTGGGCGAACTTAAAACACCTAGCGGGGTGGGAGCAGAAAGCAGCCTGGTGGCCGAACCTCTGGCATTTGTAACACATTTGCGACCCCTTTGAGCCGCGATAAGATTCGACTGTCACCACAGAGTAGCCCAGACGCCTCATAGTCGCTAGAGGCTTCGCGTCTGGCGCGGCCTGGGTCGTAACGACAAACAGCGGCAGTGGCGTGCGGTCGGGTCCCGCGCATGTCATTTGCTTGACGGCTAGTGCCGGATAGCCATCAGCGGCGAGGTCGGATTTGATATCGTCAGCCGACTGCCGGGACGACAGCCCACGGAGGACGTACTTCTGGGTCTTCACTTCGCCCGTGTCGTACGTGTGGTACCGGATAGAGCGCGTTGTGAGCCCTCGCGTGAATGAGCGATAGTTTGCCAGGTCGTAGAGGCGGACCTGGAAGGCGTCACAACGAGAAGTGACGACGGAGTCACTGTCGTCGCCCACAGTGAGTTTGATAAAAGCGAAGAGGTCGCGGTAGCGGTCGAACCCTTAGACCATGATGGGCGGTACGCGCACACGCCACGAGGGCGGCGTCTCCACCGAGTCGACAAACAAATGTGACCTTAAATACGCGCGCTAGTTGGAGGTGGCTATACTGGTTTTTCTACGTTGCTCGAAATCTTAACTCGAGCATTGCGGGCACGCTCGACGAGCGTCCTCGTAAGTAAAAGAACGCTACAGAGAGTGTTCAGAGTGAATGAAGGGCTACTTGGTACCGGCTCTGAATGCTCGCATCCATTAAAAGAACACACCCTTAGTGTCCTTGGTCATTTTCGACCGTGCGCATGCGCAAAGGCAGCGAGCGCTATTTAGCAGTGAATAAAGTCATTATATACGCAAGCTATTCGACTTCGGTATTGTCCCCATGACGTGTTGGGAAATACCCGGCAGTACGCGAAAGGCACAAGATTGGAATGTGTAATAAGAGGGAAAAAATTATCTCGTTGCAACTTGCAGATGAAACCTGATAGCCAGCCTAGGTAGTTTTAATAAATTTGGAAATAAATTGTAGGTTGTCCATTGACGTCACAGAAAGTCCAAGATGTGTTCATCACTGTGTTGGGTATCTCAAGAACCCCCGCGTGCAATGTAGTCCAATCCTGTGCAGCACATTACCTAGGGCCTACAATGAATAATGCGCATAAAACTTGAAAATTTAGAATATAACTTGTATGTATAGCATATAGGTAGGGTGTGTGGTATTCCTAGGGTTAATAACGTTAAAAGTCAACACTGATAAAGTAGTAAGAAGACTAGTGTCTATAGCCATTTATTTAAACATGATACATCGTTTACCTGTTGGGTACATGGGCCTATTAAACATTTCAAAAATCATTTACAATGTTGGATGCACCAAGTTCAAAAAGTATACATTTGAGATCCATCCATACACATTCCTTTTCACAGCCCAGCTTATCAATATGTTTTCCAACAAATTGTTCAAGCCGGATGGGCATCGTTTCTTCTTCCTCTTCATAGTATTGTATTATTTTTATTGTTATTATTATTATTATTATTATTATTATTATTATTATTATTATTATTATTATTATTATTATTATTATTATTATTATTATTATTATTATTATTATTATTATTATAATTATTATTATTATTATTATTGTAGTGCCGCCGATAGATATTAATCAATATAATCAAATCATCAAATACTGATCAATAAATACCAGGGCTCAATTAGACTACTTTTCTTGAGGGATCAATGAATTGGGAGAGTAGGACGTATTGTTATCTATTAATCATAACACCCATGTACAATTAAGTATAAGTTTAATAAAGGACTATTCATTACTAACATACAACAATGGGTTTGATTAAACTAAACATTCCCTAACCTGGAAACACGTCCTAGCTCTAAGATAGCTGAGATAAGAGAGAGCATTTCCCACAGGAAATGGCTGTAGGGGAAATTTCCCCTCCTTAGAGAACTAGTGTTTTAGGCTAAGTTGTGCCATGTGTCCACTGTGGCTGTATTCGATTGGCTAATTTAAATATTGTGCACTCGAGCTGACCAATCAGCTGTTGGCTGATTCAAACCGAGTGCTGCTAACTCAAAGAGGTAGCCGTGAAGACGTCTAGTGCTGTGTCAGCATGGTGTGTTATTACACAGTGACGTGACATCCTAGCTGGATGGAGCATTGCACTTTGAACGTCATGTTTTAGAGATGATAAGTTTTACTGTAATGCATGAATGTTCCATTACAACTTACATTGACTCCAATAATCATCTACATTAATCGATACTGTTGTAATTTATTGATTAATGCAGTGTTACCTATGATTACCAATCAATGGACACTAGACATATTTGGTTTTCACCTGTTAAATGATTATGCTCATCAGCCAATATTGATTGAAATCAATGGCAATCATTTTAATGATGAACTGCATTCCAGCGTTGATTACAGCTTCCCCCTTTTCAAAAGGATGCTAGTTTCCTATAAATGGCATTCTTTTAACAAGTCATTGATGAGTAAATCATTCTACTCTGGATACAGATATACTTGTTTGTAATTCTTTCCTATTGACTATTTACCAATTGATTGAGTTTCTTTAGTTCAACACTAATAAGTAAGTTCTGAATTTACTGTTACATTTATTACAAGTGTACTGCTTATTTATTCATTTGTTATTTCCCGTGAGATTGGAAGTTCAAGTGGCCTGATGAGTTTGGTACACTCTGCACAAATTAGAATTTTGGAAGGAACTTTGAAACTTGCCGCGTTACAGCACTGCCTTGTCAACCTTGCGGTTCCGCCCAGTCGAGCGCGGTCACCAAAATGTTCGGTGACAGACAGTCGGGTCCGGCGCGTGAAATCCACAGGTGGTTCTAGTTATTTTTTACCATGGCACTGTTGTTCCAATGGTAGGACTTTGCGTGCATACAACTTACACAGTTCGTCTCCACCGAGTGTTGCCAAGATAGGGCACGTACCCCTTATCGTAATCTCTCGGTTCCCATGCCAAGTGCAGCGCACAGTCGGCTGTGTGGGAGTGGGTAGGGAAGGACTAACCCCTTCAACTTCCAAGCTATCGTACCAGAAAGCTTCTTCTGCGCGGTGTAGATACTTGTGAACAGTGAATTCTCAATCAATTTCTATTATAACTAATCATGGCTTCGGGTAGGCCCTGGGTTAATTCCTGTGAGTTTGTTTACTAATACATAACCTCACTCTTGGAATCGTTCGGCATTGTTAGCCACTGCGCTTGTGTTTTATGTGAGTGATTACACCCAAGACAGAGTGAGCCTACCCTAGGCTTTGCAAGTTAACTATTTGATTCTACTTCCCAAGTTTGTGTGGCTTCATGACAAGACTTCATGTGTATTGGTAAATACATTCAATATTTCCTTGGTCTAATTTTACTTTAGTAGCTATTAATTATTCATACACTTCAAATTCACACAATTACATGATTAGGCCTACTAAGTTACATAGTACATAGCTAGGTGCTTTGCTACCTTGTGGCTAAGCCTACATATTGGCCTATTTACACTTATTATGCTAATCTGCTTGTTCAGCACTAGCCTATACTGACTGAAAAGCTTTACTAGGTAACCCTGGGCCCTCTAGCTTTCATGTCCAAAAGTTTACAATTTAAGTTACAGCTGAATTTACAGCAATCTTAACTAACACAGTTTGCATATGAATGCTTTTATTCACCTATCTCGTGTTTCCAAGTTGATTACTTTTCCTGTTGCTCACAATAGTTACCGTACTTGTTACAAACAAAATTATTTCTTAAATTCTTGACAAATGTTGATTCAAATTTTTCAATAGTTTACATTACTTTATTTTTAATTTCCATTGTAAATTCCTGGTAGGCCTGTGATTTGATTTGTAAGCATTTTTTTTATTTTTTTTTTATTTATTATTTAATTCTTTAGCAGACTTTTGCAATAACATCTAATTTGCTTTTAGGCTCTAGTAGGCCTATCTAGCTTTATTTCCTTGTGCTGGTTCAAATCAAATCATGTGCCTGCCTATTAGTTGGGAATTTATTTTTGTGGTACCACTTCAGGAACTGTGGCTGCGGCTTTGCCCGTCTACTCGAACCGCCTTGAGAAGAGAGTCCGGGGCGCTGCCTGAACAGTAATATCCGCCTCCTGGCCATTGGAGTCTGCCTCGTCTCTAGTTGATTCCTCGCTTACGACCACAGGTCGCGTGGACATTTGGATGCTGACCGGAGAAGATATCTGCATGCCGGTACGTTTCCTCGAACACCAATACCACAGTATTCCTATTACAGAAATGGCAACAATTATTATCACGTTAATTCCTATTGGCATTCCGTGTTGTCTCAGGGGATAGTAATTCTGTTGTTTGAGTTGTTCAACACGTTTAATGAGAGAGTTTAATTTTAAACTGCATTCTCCATTACTGTTAATAACTGATTGCTCTAGAGAAAATGCTTTAATTTCTTCATGATTGCTAATATTTTCACTTAGTAATTTAATATATTCAAAACTTTGCAAAAGTGAAATCTCAGGTAGAACTATGGGGTTACTATCTAGCATTACATGTGATACTCCGTTACTATAAGGTAGCAGTCTGCTGACAGTTTTATTATTCCTGTCGCAGATATAACCTGACTTCTACCAGTACGGTTGGCTGCCTTCCTACATCGCTGGACTACTCGGACGGGATGCGAGACGCTGTAAATCCAGGACAGCATGTCAGGCGTCCTGTACCAGCGTGGTTTGAAGCCATCAGGGAGCAGTCGTCGATCGCACATCCGCTCCGCTACCCCAGGCTGGCCAAGGAACATGGCTGCCTCACAGCTCTCGGTCCGGTATGTATAAATTGCTGTATTTGTAGGACAGATTACAAAAGCATTGCCCTTTTTGCAGGTTAGATATGCTGAAATGATCATAAACACATAGAATTGTCGATCACCAGACATGCAAGATATTCCTTTGTATTTTCTATGGCTACACCATAACCTAACTTTTTGTCTAAATAAGGTACCGTAATGATTTGACTTGAAAAGTTCAAATGATCTGTCATCTGCCCTCCTAAGGATCTTATCATCCTTACAGTTATTACTCATATAATATGCCCCTCCACCCTTAAATCAACCTCAAATGCTGTTTTTTTTTCGTTTTTTTTTTTTCTATTTGTACATGTTAGGACGACTATGAATCCTCGGTCGCAAACTATATGGTGTACGTGGTACTTCTTCACTAGCTGATAAAGATCGGGGAGGTGTGGTAGGTTGAGCATTGTTTGTTTCCTCTGCAAACACCTCATCGTTTACTGCAACCTCTGACTTTCCACCCTCATTCTCGTGTAAATTCTCAGGTACTTCAGCATTGACAGAATCTTCTAGATTGGTTGTGTTCTCAGGTATTTCCTCATTGACTGAGTCCTCTGACTGGGCATTGTCCGACTTGGTGTCATCTGACTCCTCATTCTCGACCGATTGATTAACGGATGATTGTTCTTTTTCCAGGGATACGTTGACCTCCGAGTCGTCTTCTCCTATCGATTCGCTCTCGGTTGATTGTTCGTCATCGGAGGATTCAACCACCTCTGATTCTTCTGATGTTGTCGACGACTCATCATCATCCGAGGTTCGAGTAGGGTTTGAGGTTTGCGGCATCTGCAGGTCAGGTATTATTACCCGTTTGGAGGGTCCTGCTATTACTGCTTCATCGACACTCAAATTTTCAGGAACAGTTTGGACCTTTTTCCTGGGTCTACCCACAGGTCGTTTAAGTTTCTTATTGTCCTCTGGTTTCCCACTGACATTTGTTAGTAGAGGACGCCCCCTCGGTCTTGTTATTTCTTCTACTGCTTTGTCAGGTAAATCGGTAGCCTGGTGGACTTCGGTTAACGTAGAAAGACCTTCAGATTCTTTAGACAAGATTGCCTTTTTACATGGTTTAATCCGATTGGTATGTATCACCGTTTCCTTGTTTTTACCTAACTTAAGTCTGTAATTCTCATTTCTGACCTTCTCTAGGATCTCATACGGCCCGTGCCATCGATACGCCAGCTTTTTATTTACGCCCTTCTTCGTTGCCGTGTCCTGTAAATACACATGCTGTCCGACAGTGTACGATTGTGGTTTTGCCTTTTGGTCGTAAAATTTCTTTTGCGACTCTCGAGATTTCTGGTTATTCTGTCGTACTAGCTCATAAGCGTCATTGAGCCGGCCTGCTAACTGTTGTTGTGCAGCTGACTCATGCCCAACCAGCTTAGGCTGTAGGTCATCTCCAACTGGCAATGACATCTCACGCCCGTGCAACAAATAGTATGGTGAAAAGCCGGTTACATCGTTCGGCGTACTTCGATATGCCATCATGGCGTATGGTACGAATCTGTCCCAGGTTTTCTGATCTTTGCCTACGAACTGAGCGATCATATCCGCTATACTCTTGTGTAAACGTTCGATTTTTCCATTTCCAGCTGGATGATAGGCTGATGTAGTCAGTGCTCTAATCCCCAGCAGCCGGCAGGTTTCCCTCATGAGTGCCGATACAAACTTTCGTCCTTGATCGGTCAACAGTTTTCTAGGCGTTCCCCAACGCGTCACAATCTTCTCGACAAACTCACGAGCAATCGTTACCGCCGTTTGGTCCTGGATTGGAATCGCCTCAAAGTACCGTGAGAAGTGGTCAATGAAGGTTAGCAAGTATTTATTACCTGAAGAGCTTGTCGGGAGTGGTCCTACTATGTCCATGGCCACGATTTGAAATGGCGCTGTTGTTTCCTCATGCGTGCCTAATGGAATTACTTGGCGTTTGCCTGCTTTTCGTCTAGCACATGAATCGCATTCTTGAACATACTTTTCCACATCCTTTCTTAGCGTCTTCCAAAAATACCGCTTTCGAATGACCTCTGTCGTGCGCTTAATACCCTGATGCATGCTAAACACCGTGTCGTGATGACTTGCAATGACATGCGAAACGAGGGCAATTGGGACTACAACACGCCATATATCCCCATTAACATGATAAAGCAGTCCTTCCTGATCGAGTTGGAATTGCTCCTCGAATTCTGGCTTGTTGATATTCTTCACAACTTTAGAACAGAATTCATCATCTTGCTGTTTGTCCAGAATTAGATCTCTGCTTATCACTGGAAGATATTCACCTTTCCTCGTAGCGTTAATTGCATTTACTTGTCTCGACAAAGCATCAGCATTAGTATTGCGCTTGCCTGGTTTATAGATTACTTCAAAATCAAACTCTGATAAACGTACCATCCATCGAGTGAATCGGGACGACTTAGGCTCTTTACACTTTAACATCCATTTCAAGGGTGCGTGGTCTGTATAAATAGTAAACCGATTTCCTAGCAAATAGGCTCGGAAGTATCTACAGGCCCACACTACCGCTAGCATTTCTCTATCTGTGGTACTATAGTTCTTTTCTGCCTTATTCAACTGGCGGGATGCATAAGCGATCGGTTTCTCATCCCCATTTAATGTCTGAGAAAGTACTGCCCCAATCGCTACCCCACTCGCGTCGGTCGTCAGAATAAATGGTTCAGTAAACACCGGATATCGTAATATGTTCGGACCACACAACTCACGTTTCAAAATCTCAAAAGCATCTTGCTGTTTTTCTGACCAAACAAAAGGCACATCTTGCTTCGTAAGCTCAGTTAAAGGCAGGGCGATACTCGCGAAATTCGGCACATACCTTCTGTAGTACCCCGCTAGCCCAACAAAAGCTCGTACCTCTTTAACATTGGTTGGCCTCCTGTAGTCCTGTATGGCCTTGGTGAGCCGAGGATCTGTTTGAACGCCATCGCTCGTCACAATGTGACCTAAGTAGTTCACTTGCGATTGAGCGAATACACATTTCTCGATCTGGATATGCAGGTTGGCTTCTCGGAGCCTCTCTAATACTCTTGTTAGAGCCTGAATGTGTTCATCCAGAGACACACTATACAAAATAATGTCATCCAAGTAAACCATGCACTCTACTCCTTTGAGTCCTGCTAGTACACAGTCCATCAGTCTTTGAAATGTGGCAGGAGCGCCTCCCAGACCCATCGCCAATCTTTTATAATGCCAATGACCCATTGACGGTAAAGAGAAAGCAGTTTTCTCCTTGTCCTTGTCGTCAATTTTACATTGATAATACCCGCTACGTAAATCCAACGTAGTAAAGTACTTACAGTTGCCCAGATTATCCAAAGTTTCCGTAATATTTGGCAAAGGGTATGCATCCCCTTTTGTCACTTGATTTAACCCCCTAAAATCTGTTACTAGTCGATATTTGACCTTACCATCAGGGCCAGGCAACTTTTTGGGTATCATCATAATGGGTGAATTCCATGGCGAACTAGATGGCTCGATAATTCCTTTACGAAGCATATCATTCACATGCTCTTCCGCTACCGCTTTAAGTGCGTGTGGCATCCTATAGGGAGCCTTGTTTACTGGCCTAGCATCCCCAGTATCAATGGTATGACGAACCATACTGGTACACCCTAACTCATTTTCCGAGTCCACAAACAAATCCCTGTACTTTCCCAGTACAGTCCCCATCTTAGCCTTATCCTCTGGGCTCAAGTGGGCGAGTTTTTGTTCTAGAAGTGCGTCAACTTGCTCTAGTTCGTGCTTTCTTGCCTGCATCGAAACTTTCCCTTTGTCACCAGGGCGCACTACGCATACTTCTTTTGGGGTGTCTTTTGGTGTCAACTCCACTGCTTCTGCCTCACCTAATAACGTATTCTTTTGTAATTGAATAACGTCTGATCCAATATTCATGATTTTAAGTGGTAAAATATTGCCTTGGGTGTTTGCTGCTACTCTGGCCACCAGCACACCATGTACTTGTACATCATAAGGCTCAACAACCACTTGCTTAGGTAACTCCGTACCCTCTCGATCCAATCTACCGTAGACTATTACTTCACTTCTACCAGGTAGCCAAGTAGACTCCTGAGCATATACCTTCCAACTGGTTTGTGTAGCTTTCTCAGACTCAACAGTGTTTCCGTGCCTGCCTACCTGCCCTCTATGTTCCCGGAGCGTCGTCACGCTCATCTGGGTTCCGGACTGGCTATGGCTGACAGGGTTTGCAACTCCCTGTAAGCCACTTGTCGACTCCTGAACAAGCGGGCTCGCGACTTCCCTCCTGTCAGTAATGAGTCTAGCAGAACACGTAGTGCAGATATGTCCCTGCGGACAACCCACAACACTTGCTGTCCTCTGAGTGAATGGTATCTTGCTACTACCAATTTGAAGTGTACGTGATGCAAAATCAAGCATTACTTTTTCTCGCATGAGAAAATCGATGCCTAATATTCCGTCATACGGAAGATCGAGATTAGCTACATGAAATTCATGGATGTAACGGTCATTAAGAAGATAGAATGCAACAGCCTGTAACCCTAACAGATGTAAATTACTCCCTGTCACGCCCCTAGCTTTTAATTGATTATTCCTAAGCGTAGTCTTACAAACTCCGGGTTGAAGCATAGAAATCGAAGCGCCTGTATCCACCAACAGCTTCCGCACGTTTCCATCAATGCTAACCTCCAACAGGATTTCTTCACTCTCTGTATTGACTGGAGTAGCTACGCTAGGTATAACAATTGACCTAGCTAGTTGTTGTTCGACGTCGGGGCTTGCGTCGAACTTTGCCCGTTTGGGGATTTCTTATCCTTAGCCTTGCGCTTCTTAGCATAGCACTTAGCTGCAAGGTGCCCCTGCTTGTTGCAGTAAGTACAGGTAGGGCTGTCTGAACTTTTCACCGGAGGCTTACTGCCACTCGCGGCTTGTTGTTCAGGTACAACAGGTGACTTCCTATTGCTATAACAGTTCCGCTTTATGTGCCCATTCTTCCCACAGCCGTAACATGTTCTCTCAGCTGCACTAGGCCTAACTGCGAATACTGTCCCCCCTGACTTGCTCTCGCGGTCGATGGTACTAACCGTTATTGCGTGACTTAGTGCTTCACTGAACGTGGAAGGCATCCGATACTTGACCTGGACCCCCACGTTACCATAAAGGCCACTAACGAACGCCGCTATGAGTCTTCGCTCCGCCTCCTCGTTGATTACGGCCTGAACCACGGGATCTCCTACCTTCCGTATGGTTTTTAGATTCAGCTCCTTACAACGATCGGCAAAAGCTTCAACCGTTTCGTCTTTTTGCTGACTGGCGGTTTGCAGTTGCGCATTGTGGAATTGATCAGGCTGATGCGACCTAAACCTTTCAATCAGCCCCTGTCGAAAGTCCGCGTAACTGACCGTTGGCGCCTGGAGAGATGGACTGCTACGCAAAAATGCGGCGGCAGCCCCCTCCAATTTGAGACATATGATCTTAACTTGATCTGCCTGCGACCAACCACCTAACTCTGCGGCCTTATCAACTTGGTTGAGAAAATCCTCTACTGCCACATCTGAGGATTCCCCCCTCCACGGCTTGATTAGGTTACCCACCGCAAGGTCTTTAACTACTTGAACGTCACTATGGCCTCTACCACCTGCTGTTGACTGTTGACTAGCTTCACGTTTAACCGAATCCTTTTTTAACTGAGCTACTTCAGCTCTGAGAGCTGTTAACTCCTGTACCAGGGCTGTAATGTCCTCCTTTGAGATAGACATGTGCTCCAAAATAGATCACTAGAAGCTCCAAAAAAATTCCACAAAGTCAACAGGTTGGAGACCAAGCTAGTTCAGTAGAACCTCTACTGTATACAAGCAAGCATGCAATGCAAAAATGTTGTTAAGACTCACCCAAGTTCTTCTGTGTAGCACTGTTATCACGTGTCTCCCAAAACACTGGCTCTCAAGAAAAAAAATAAAAATAGTCACCGCGGGTTCTTTCAATTTTTGTAAACAAAAATTCCGGTATTCGCTGCCACCAAATTGTAGTGCCGCCGATAGATATTAATCAATAAAATCAAATCATCAAATACTGATCAATAAATACCAGGGCTCAATTAGACTACTTTTCTTGAGGGATCAATGAATTGGGAGAGTAGGACGTATTGTTATCTATTAATCATAACACCCATGTACAATTAAGTATAAGTTTAATAACGGACTATTCATTACTAACATACAACAATGGGTTTGATTAAACTAAACATTCCCTAACCTGGAAACACGTCCTAGCTCTAAGATAGCCGAGATAAGAGAGAGCATTTCCCACAGGAAATGGCTGTAGGGGAAATTTCCCCTCCTTAGAGAACTAGTGTTTTAGGCTAAGTTGTGCCATGTGTCCACTGTGGCTGTATTCGATTGGCTAATTTAAATATTGTGCACTCGAGCTGACCAATCAGCTGTTGGCTGATTCAAACCGAGTGCTGGCAACTCAAAGAGGTAGCCGTGAAGACGTCTAGTGCTGTGTCAGCATGGTGTGTTATTACACAGTGACGTGACATCCTAGCTGGATGGAGCATTGCACTTTGAACGTCATGTTTTAGAGATGATAAGTTTTACTGTAATGCATGAATGTTCCATTACAACTTACATTGACTCCAATAATCATCTACATTAATCGATACTGTTGTAATTTATTGATTAATGTAGTGTTACCTATGATTACCAATCAATGGACACTAGACATATTTGGTTTTCACCTGTTAAATGATTATGCTCATCAGCCAATATTGATTGAAATCAATGGCAATCATTTTAATGATGAACTGCATTCCAGCGTTCATTACATTATTATTATTATTATTATTATTATAATTATTATTATTATTATTATTATTGGGGTTTTAGGGGTAGAACGGGTTTTAGCAATGTTATGATTTGTTTTTGTAGGTAAAGTATATACTTATGTTATTGTTGGAGCCTTACGGTGCTATCTGTGTATTCTTATTGAATCTGTGGCATTCCATGCACTTCTCAAGCGAAAATAAACTGTCTTGATTGTCTCGGCTCCGGTCAAGAATGCAGTGGTGAGATTTGTAGCTGACAACAGCCGTCGAAGTCGTAAGCGCGAGTTGAAACGTTGTTTTTAATATTATTGTTATGTTTGGTAATAAATGGGTAGACACACATTTGTCATCCTTGCAACCTCCGTTTTACTCTTGCGTGTAATATTTCGACAATGTGGCTGAAAAAACACACCCCGAAAATCACTACTAGACTAGCCTTCTACGAACAGATAACTGTCAAATATTATTTATTGTTGTGGGATGTATTTAACAGTCCTATTTCTACCTCTAGTTATTGGGAACGTCCTAATTTAAACAAGACACTACATAAATTCATGTGTCTGCCCAGCTTTGCACAAACTTAATACTCATGAACCAGTTTATCGGGAAATAACTCGTTTGTGTCTCCTTTCCAAAATATTGTAAAAACTGTGAACTATTTCTGAAACACTCAACGATCTGTTGTTGTGCTATGCGTAGGCCTACTGCTTTTCCTCAAAACACTTCAAGAACACCCACATTTAATTTCACGTTCAGGTAGAATGATCGGAACAACAATAACTTAGCGTCTTTGATACATTTAATATCAGTAGA